>JAVQJL010029044.1:0-11070 GCA_036024295.1 Nannoperca obscura
CCCCCCCCCCCCCCCCCCCCCCCCCCCCCCCCCCCCCCCCCCCCCCCCCCCCCCAAGACCCATATTGTTTTTATTACACAACTGCTGTTGCCATATTGCAGTCCTAATCAATGCAACACATAGCACGCATATCGGTAGGCTGGTGGCTGCAACATGTATACAATATCATTAATATCATGTAGGCTAAAAAATGATAAACAGTTTTTGTTGATTGCACTTGATTTCCTCATTTAGCACAGTCCAGTGGTGAGTAAAGCACCAACAGCAGCTTTTCCTACAACAGATGTCACTGGAGTAACAGTGAGTGTGTCTGTGTGTGTGTGTGTGTGTGTGTGTGTGTGTGTAGCTGCCCTCACCATTCCAGCCAGAGTGATGAGTGTGCACTGGACTTGAGTGTGGTTGACATTCTCAAACAGATCGTTGGCCTCAAAGATGTCATGTGGCCTCAGGCCGTACTCTGTGATCGCACGGGCAAAATTCCCTATGTTTTCCAGCTGAGGAAAAAAGCAGACAGACGGGGGGAACTAGTTGAAAAGAGCATCTATTTGGCATCTTACATAGAGCTTGAGTAGTTCTCTTGTGTTTCACATTGAATGCAGCTGTTTCTATTTTTTTTAAGGAATAGTTTAACATTTAGGAAAATTTGAATACTTTCTCGCTGAGTTAGATGAAAAGATTGATACCACTCTCAAGTCTGTATGATAAATATGAAGCTACCGCTAGCAGCCAGTTAGCTTAGCATAAAGAGTGGAAACGGGGAAACAGCTGGGAGGATTTACATCCTTTTGGACAGAGCCAGGCTAGCTGCCCCCCCCCATGTGCGTATTTCCTAAAATGTCTAATTTTATATTGCCCACACTAAATGTTAATCACAAAATTAGAGAAAAATGAGATCCAAGTAAATGCACAGAAACTAAATTAAATTAAATGACAACTGCTAAATATTGACACTACTTCATTGCTTTGTTTTCATCTGTGTATTAACTCTAAACTTATAATACATGTCTGAACGTCATGTTATGTTTGAAATCATTTACAAGTGTTAATATCACAGTGGGATTTATTTTAAAAGAGATTCAAACAAGCCTTAAAAGCACCGTTTGCTTTTTCAGTCTGTTAAAGGCTTATAAAAGCCACGCTGAATGGGGCCTGGTTTGAAATGGCAGCTACTTTATGGAATGTAAATAAGCTCTGTGTTGTCAATGCCAATATGGTAGACTAATCAAGTTCCACATGCTCTGGAAAACGAGCCTACCTTTGAGACTAGCAGGACAACTAAGGCTCATTTTCTTTCCACAGAGCTGGTGCATTACCTGGTGCCAGTTTTGACTGGAGTTGTTGATCTTTCTCACAGAGCCTGGCTGGAGGACATTAATGAGTCTACAAAGAGAGAGAGACACACAAAATACAACAAATGTCCATTTTTAGGGGAAACTTCGCCAAACAATCACCAATAATTTTACAGAAATTAGTGTGAATAAAGTTTGGAGGTCCACTCACTCGCACAACAGGACTCCGTCCTTCAGACTCTCCATGAAGTTGTCCCCAATCCTTTTGCCAGTCACATCCTGAATCCACAGCCTCAGCTCCTCTTCCTTCTGGGGGTCATACTTCCCTGCAAGCTGCAGAGGGGAACAGAGGTGAGGGGATCAAACAAAAGATTTGAAAGAAAGACTTTTCTTTTATATTCTGTTTTGTTACAAAACGACAGCAATGATCTCAGCCCAACAAACTCTCCATGACTGAGCCCACTCTCTAGTGACAGGCCTTTAGTCCTTCTAGTAAATTTCATTAGAAGCACATAAAGGGATTGTGCTGCCAAGTGAAAACAGGCATAACACATACAATACATATTTTAAAAAGATGCACAATTTGCACCTTGTTAACTCTTGTGGAAGAACAAAAAGTACCATCATATGCACCAAACTGTGTCAAATAATGTCCAGTGGAATTTTAGTTCAATTCCAGGTAATTCAGAATTTGCATTTTGAATTGAACGGTAATTTCACTTTATTTAACCCGTGTGGCTAATTTCCACATAGTTTCCAAATGTCCTGTCCTGTTTCCAATGTCTTGGCAAGAACAATGTAGTCTCGTACTAATTATAAGGGAAAATAGGACTTTTCTTGAACAAAAAGCTCCATTAAAACCCAAGTAAATATTTATTTATTCTTTCATAATTATTATTTTCATACATTTGTTTTTCACATTTTTACATGGTTACAGCAGCAGTTAATTGGTATACCAACAGAAAACAGTGTATTCTCCCTATATGAGGAGGCAGGGTCCACTGATCCCAGGGCTGGACCCCACCTCCTCCTGTCCACAGGTCAGTATATCCTTGGGAAAGACACTGAACCCCAAATTGCTCCCGATGGCTGACCGGCCGAGTGATGTGCGTCAATGGATGGTAAAAACCTTGTGATAGTGATACATAAATGTAGCCATTTATCATTTAATAAGTCACAAATTGTGTGGTTATTTCCAAGAAAACTTCTTCGAAAATTACTTGTAAAATTACACACTCCATAAAATATAGTATAGTGCTTTCCATTGTGATTGGAAAAAGTGAAATTCCACGAGGGACGGTAAAACTGCAGTAGAAGACAGACTGCAATTTGAAGTAATATATACATACAAACACAAAACAACAAGTAACTCTTAAAAAGGTAGATGCGCACACGCGTGTCTACTTCGGGTTAATACAGTGTTTTTTTCATGCCTAATGTCAGGTTTTCAGGAACTACAATAACTCTGGTTTCATTTCTCATAACTGTCCTGCCTTTAAAGTCTTACCGTATAATAAAAAAAATACTTTGAGATGAGGGGTATAAAAAGAACAAGGAAGAAAAATGAAAAAGGCCTGTGGACATTCCTGCATGGAGAAACAAACTGGCCTCTCTCTCTCTCTCTCTCTCTCTCCATGCATTTCCTTATTGGCTCAAAACGTTGCTCCTAATACTTTGAATTCTGGCACTGGGTTTACGGCTGCTCCCCCCTCTGCCCACCCTGCACACACCCTCATCCCCTTTTCCTCAATGTTCTGCAGATAAGTCTTCACAGTCTGGGATCAGCAGCCAACACAAACAAGTATTTTAAAGCAGCAGGGATAGCGTAGCTTCCAGTCCATCACACCAAACTTGGGAGAAACAGCTTTCCCAGACACTCCTCCCTCTCCCTCCGACTGTCTTGCTCTCCTCCAGCGATTGGCCTGGCTCATATTTCTCTCTCACTCTCGCTCTCTACCCCTCTCTCCCTCTGGGTTTTCCAGAATCTGCCCTTTTACAGTGACTTGACTATTCAGGCAAACCACGTCTGATAAAGGCAGGCTAAGATCGACAGGTTCTGCTTCCAGTGGAGGTAGTTCAGCTCAGAGTTTGATTCAGTTGTGTTGTTCTTTTCACTGTAGAGCTCAGGGATGCAGTCAGAATGGGTTGTTATCTGAGCTTTTAAAGACATTTTTTGATTACTAAATGTGAACCACATAACGACAAACAGCCCATCGTATAAATAAATGTGAATGGCCCATTAATTAAAACATCTGACACTTTTTGTGATCTATATAGTGGACATTATATGTGTCAGTAATACTGGGTATCAAACCTCAATCAAAATTTAGCTTTGAGTATCAGAAACTGTCAAGTAGCCACATGTGGGAAAAGTATTTATATCATTTTGTGAGACTATGTAACTTTTGCTGAAGAGTGCTCACTGGTGGCAAATGCTACAACATAGTTAGCACAAGTAGAAAGGAGTCATGAGTAAATTGACTCAGCAGTGTCCGTTACACACAGACCAAGTGAAGCTGTACTGTGCTGAAGTGAGCAAGGGTGTGTTTTATTGCTCATGAATTAAACTTTTAATTTGTAAACGAGGAAGAACGTGTTATTTCTTCTTTTACAAATGTTAGTCTGGCTTTAAGCAAAAGTAAGCAATGCATTTAAAATGCTATTTAAATCTGCAGAAATAATGTTGTATTAAGTAGCACATTATTATACTGATGCATATGTGTGAAAGCAGCATTCTAGTCCAGGTGGAGCTTCTGTAGTTTCACACACACACACACACGATAAATCTGAGGGCTTGTTTGTTTGATGATTAAATGGGCAGGAAAATTACATTTAAAAAACAAATGTTTTCCTAATCTATTGGGCTTTTCTCAATTATTTTATATTTTTGTAAAATATTGTATCATTTGATCTCCTATTTATTTAGCAAAAATTATCAGCTTGTGTGTAGACAACGTTTAAAATTTGAGATATGTGGGTTCTTTGTTAAACGAAAAAACAAACAAAAACATTTTAAACAATACCTTGCCTTAAAGAAAGAATGTGTTATTTTTGCTAAAATGTAGCCACTAGTGGCATTTACAGGATAATGCTACATGCTTATACATAGTGTAACAGTAGCACAAGCATAAAAAAGTCATTAGCTGACATTTGCTAACATTAGCCACCATAAGCTACCGGTCATACCAGACCAAGTAAGGCGGTAGCAGCAAAACCCCTGAGCGTATTAAAATGAGCAATGGTATGTTTGTGTATTATGAATTCAAGAGAAAGAATGTGTTATTTCTCCTTTCAAAGGTTTCATAGCCTCACTTTAACTTTGGACTGCTGCCTGCATGGCATCTCTCAGGCGTTTGCAATACTGCATGGTACCATGTAGGATCCAACTACAGAGAACAGACCACGAGCGTAAATATATCTAGTTGTTTCTAACTGATAAGTGGACATCCTTACATACACAAACAAAGAAATAGTTCTGGACATCTTTTCTTGCTCATGTTGTGTAAAATTGATCCATTGTGCGTGCTGCTGGAATAACTTTGTCTGCGCCATCTATCTCCTGTCCACCTGTGCTGTGTCAGGACAGTGTTTTGTCATTCTTGACTCAGATGTAAACTGTTTAGAGTAAGGACACTTTCTCAAGTTCCAAGTCAGAGCCCGGTCACTCCTTAAAAGGCCATTAGATTATGATGTACCTGTCAGTCTCTCTGCTGCTCTCTGATGTCATGCTGCTGGAACTTACCATCCCTGCATGACCCGCGGAGAAGACCCTACGTCTCCAATTAATATTGCATTGGCTCGCTAACATTGTTTGTACCTTAAAGATAACAGATCTACTCCTCCACTTGCCCTTGTGCTCAAATGATAGAAATGGCAGCAGAATAACAGCCAGACTAGTGCCAGAATGTCAAACCTCCAATTCTGACTAAGACCCTGC
This sequence comes from Nannoperca obscura, assembly GCA_036024295.1. Classification (NCBI taxonomy): domain Eukaryota; kingdom Metazoa; phylum Chordata; class Actinopteri; order Centrarchiformes; family Percichthyidae; genus Nannoperca; species Nannoperca obscura. Next base: position 5,227 of record JAVQJL010029044.1, read on the forward strand.
TGACTGCTGAACAGCAGTAATGAAAGGAATGTGGGTTTTCACAGAGCGCAGGGCACCTCTCTGTGGGAGATTAAAGCGCTGATGAGAGACGGCCGTATTCAGGGATGAGGCGACATCCCTCCAGGACAACAAAGATGATGAGGATGATGATCTGGGTGTTGGAACAGTCACGGGCTGACCTTTCTCATCCTGAATCTGATTGTCAACAGCTCTGATTCATCCCAATGTACCACTAATCGCTACTGTCATTATAGAGACAGCAAAGAAAGAAAGAAATAAAAAAACCCACTAAATTCTGTTGATAATCACGGTGTCAACACTTCCAGACAAGATGGTGACAGCTTAAATGCTTGGAAATACATTGGACGCATGTGCATGCTTTGCTGGGTACAACACCATGCAGGGCTGGAATGTGACTAAGTAAATGTACTCGTATACTTTTGTCCAAAATTGAAGTGTTTACTACTTGAACTTTATATTTATGCTACTTCCTACTGAGATATTGTACTCTACGTTACTGCATTCATTTACAGATAGATATTTTATATATAAACGTATAATCAGAAATCTGATGCATTTTTTGAGATTAAACTACCAACAGTATGTAAAGTACTTAAAGTTGGCTCCACTCCTAGCAACATCAAAATGCTGCTTACATGCTGATGCATTAAAAATAATAATCCAGTATACATAATAGTCCTCATTATGTCCATTTAATTTAGCTAATCAAACTTTAATCATTGCTTAAAAATAAGAAATACCGTACCAGCAAGCTCATATCCACAAACATACAAAAATGTAAAATGTCTTCATGCAGTTTGGTTTGCTACTCCCAGTAACAGAAAATTAACAGTATTTGCAGTACAATTCAAACTGCCCCCCCTCTTGTGCTGCACTCTCACAGACTAAATGTCCCAACCCATCAGAATCACAATCATTTGGCCACTAAGACCTACTTTCTCCTCCAAAGCAAACACTTGCCTCTCGCTGTGTGATCTATTATCAAAAAAGCAGGAGTGTGTCACCAGAGCTGTTTCCCAAGCAGACAGCCTGACATCACACCAGAGTGAGATGCAGCGTTGCATCACTACCTCTTTTTATTAATAATCTAACTTTAAAAAAAAATCTGATATCTGGTAAGAGTCACAGACACAGGCACATTTGTTTGTGTCCTTTCCAATCTGTTTAATGGGCCAACATGTTACTCTGGGTGACTACCACTAGCCTACACCAAGGTTTCATCCAGCAATATCCCATATTTTCTCCTTATAAGGACCTCAAAATGTCATGTCAACAACCTATTGACTGCAACCCTAAACCTATAGGATTCTGTTTGAAGGAAGCCCATCTTTGTTATAATTTAGGAATAAATATTCAAATAGGGCCACCGTGGAAGTCATCATGCTAGGTAGCCTGCACTGACCCTTGACCTCACTAGAGGCATCACTGCTCCAACGAGTCTAAATCCTGTAAATAAATAATAATAATAAAAAAAATGTAACCCCTACCTTACTCTTGACCTCGGCAGAAAGTCCGAAGGCTGGCCCGCTCCTGAAATGTGTTGTCATTCTGTTGTTTTGTATTTACAGAGCAGCTGAGCAGGACTTTAAAAATGGAGGAGCAGGTTACAGCTGTCTGTCCGAGGCAGGGGAGACGCACAGAACAGTCCCGAACAAATCCGTGTCTCTCTTTCTTTTTCTTTTATTCTTCGCGGACGTGCTCGGACCTGCTAGTTCGGCTGTTGGACAACTTTCCGACACTTTTCTCAATCTTTTTTAAACTCTTCCCATGTGTGTGCTCTCTGATTGGCCGGGGCCGCCGTCCAATCCGGACACAGCCTCTTCATCTGGGGCAGTGATGTCACCGCTCGGGTATTAGATTTAATCAGTGTCACTTTTTCCACCTTCAGGATGCTTTGAACTGGTGTCGCACTTTGCTTCGGTTATGTCACTGTCATGTTCATTTGAATTTTAGTCATGGCCTTAAAAATGTTTCCTGATCAATAACATATTCTCCATTTAAGTTCACTAAACATTATATTCTGTGATGAATCAATAAACATTACAGTAAACCTAACAGCAAAACCAGAACTACTGCAATGATACAGAAGAAGATGTTAAAAATTAACAATGAAAATATGAAAGTATATAAATAAATATTGCTAGTATATTTATTTACTTTATGATACTATTGTTAGTGCTTACAGGATGTTTATAAAAGGTAAAATAATACCAGTTCTATGACAACAACAACAATAATAAATATTCCTTACAGAAACAAACAAAAGTAAAGACATTTAAACAACACTAAGAGTCTACAACCATGTTAACAGCTGTGTGAAGCTGTACTTTGATCTAAATGTTAGAAACCATGTTAGCATTAATATGTGGCCACAGTGACGATGCTAACACTTGCCAACATTAGCTGAGGCTGATGGGAATGTCTTCAGTTATGCAGGTTTTGGGTCATAAGCCAAAGTCATTTGAAGGGACCTTGGATATCTTTAGCAAATTATTTCCATGGTGGTGCTAAAGGAAAACTCAATGCATCACCAAAGTCAGTAGGCTTCATCTACTGGGGACCGTGACAAAATCGCAATTCACCTGATAGTGGTGGAGATATTTCAGTCTGGACCAAAAGTGGTGGACCGTCATGTCACTGGCTATGCCACTAAAAATGTAAATTATCCTGAAAAGATAAGATTTACATTTGGTTGTTTTTTAACTGTGCATGTTTGAAATATCTTGTTAATGCATTTTCACGTCACTGGCAACGGCAGATTGCTTTTTATATTTGAGCGGTCTCTATGCCAGCTTGTGGACACATTTTGCAAGCTAGTGATGAGTGAATATAAAGTCTGGCTGGCCAAGTTGTGCGAAATTACAATTCATCCATTTTGTAGCCATTGGGGAGCTTTCGATTGCATCCCAAGATCTTCCTCAGCAGATGGAGTTGCCCATGTTGTCATGGAAATGTAGATTCATATTTCCACTCCTCTGAGCACAACAAGGACTTCTCATCCATGTTGAAAGCTATTTGTTGACCTTGGAAACAGCAGCAGCAGCAACAAAACGATCTGACCACAAAGTCCATTTAGAAGCTGTTTAGGAGCTTTCGATCGTATCAAATGATCATTTCAATCTCGACTTTTCAGCCAACATGGACAAGAGTAGTCCTTAAAATGCTCAGACAAATGGAAATTTGAACACCTACAATTCCATGACAACTGGGCAAACTCCATCTGCTGAAGAAAATTTTGGGATATGGTTGAAGGCTCTACAACAGCTGCTAAATCCATGTTCCATACTACTAGTACTACCCAGTATCTTTAATCTATAATTTTATCATTTATCATCCAAGGTTTCCACTACTCATCAGCTTTTACTGTAAATGGGTTTCACATGAATTATGTTGTCTTTTTAATTATAATTTCTCTTCAAAATTCCATTTAAGGTACTGACATTTATACATTTTTTACCAGAAGAATCCTAAAATCCTGACAAATCCTCTTACTTAGAAATTAGAAATATTACATTTACATTCTGAGTGCTTTCTTTGCTCTCAGATCATCATACCCTTAAAAATCCACAGTGTATGTATGATATATGTGTGACTGTGCATGGAAGCTACTATAGAGCGCCTGATGTCACTCTGGGAACAATGAGGTGGTTTTCCCTTTTTACTCCAGTGTGTTACTGCTCCCCCCAAAGGCAGACGGATGACAAGGAAAGGAATGCAGGAGATCTGGGGGTCTGCAGAGTGGACAGTAAGGGGGGGTGTTAGAGGAAGCAGCTCCCTGGACAGCATGATTCACCCTATGCTTTCTCTTTTGTGCGTGTTTTTGAGTGTGTGTGTGTGTGTGTGTCACTACCAGACACATGGCAGGCATACCGATGGAGCTGCAGAGGAACATTCTGGAAAGGCCCGGGATGGGGCAAAGAAAGAGGGACACAGAGCTGAGTTACAGTACAGGATATGTGGCTACGCTGGTGGTGACAGACAATGAAAGAGTGCAAATGCAAGATAACTGGACATACACTGTTAGCCAGCAACAATGCAAAGGGCTTCAATAAACGGGTGGAGGATTTATACACACACAGCTGAAAATAATTACTGCAGAGCAATGGTCTGCATGAGAGCCTTTTACTGACCACAACACTAAGGTTAGGTTCCCAACGTAGCACGCGGCAGCTGTGGTGTTTCACTGCACTCTGGTCATAAAAATGCCAGGTGACTGAGGAATAAAAACATACAGTACATAAACTTTTCAGGAAAGATGTTCAGTTACTAGTTAATAAATTCAACTTTAGTTTCAGTCCTGCCCCAGACTGCACTGCAGCATGCACCCCAGAACATTTAGCGTCTTAATAAATGGAGATTAGTCGGTCTGATAGCAAAATGTTCAAGGATTTATCTGCTAATTTATCTGCTAATAGATGTTAACCCTGTGTGTAAAACACAGGGTTAACATCTATCATATTTCGCAGGGGCCTATAGGGTGATTCCGGAGAGAGGTGAAACTGAAAACAACGTGATGAGCTCTAAGGTTGTAGCTACCAGTGAGGATACCAAGGTCATGTCCGCTGAAATGGTTCTGGGACTTTGGGAGCTTTAATGACCTGGGAGGGAGTGTATGTTCTGTAATTACACATGGTGGAATCTTTTAGACTAAATATCTTTAAATTTGAGTCTTTTGAGTTACATGTATGAATGAATAAGGCAAGAAAAATAAAACTAGAAAAGCCAAATCCTCTGGGTAAAGTTGAAGTGTGCTCACTTATGCTGAAAATTGCAAATGCAAACACAGTAAACTGGTTAAAACGTATTAAAATGTTAATTATTTGTATGCAGTTGAAGTCACTTGTAATTCATGACAGCATTTGTAACTGTAGTTTAAAATGTAATCCCTGTAGGTAGTTGAATTGTCAATTTGTATGTGAACTCTGAAAGAAGCTCAACTAACAAAGCCGCTGCAGCTGAAAGGTAAGTTGAAGTGCAAACAATAAAAGCAAATTGAATTTCATTTGAAGAGAGAGTTGAAGTGTGTTGAAGTGTCAGTTGGTCTGTAAGCAGTGACAGCAGTTCAAATGTCAGTTGATGACTAAGCATTGAAATCAACGGATTGTGGGTTAAAGAGTAAGAGATGAATGCAAAGGTAAGTTGAAATGTTGAAAGCAATCTAAATGTCAGTTGAAGTTGAAGCACCAGAGATAGTGTCAGTTGGTATGCGAGGTCAAATGTTAGTTAAAGAGTAAAAACAAATTGAGCTGTCAGTTAATGTGTAAAGGCTTGAAGCAATTAAACTGTCAGTTGGTGTGTAAGTGCTGAAATATAGGATGTAAAAGTGCTGCAATTATCTGATGAATGCAGCTGAAGTTTCAGTTGGTAAGCACTGAGTAGGAGCACCAGTTTACCATCTGTAATTACACAGATGATATATATATTGATATTTTTCAACTGAATATATTTCAATTTGCTGAATTTTAACCAGAAATATTAACTAAAATACGTTATGATTGAATATAATAAAGATATTTTGTATTTCTCCATCAATTATTTGCTGACAGTGTGGACAAGCCTTTTTTGAAGACAAGAAGAAAATAAGAAAAATGAAATTTTTTTTTTACAAATCCACAGGCTTTAGTTCTTATCTTGATGCAGTTACACGGGTGGAATTTAGACACATGACATCAGTATTTCATAAAATCCTGACTTTATGGCCCTGATGTATGGAGCGATAGGAGTGCCACAATAAAGAATAAATCTGTAAAAGAATAAAACAATAAATGTGGGAATATAAAGAGAAATAAATAAAAGAATAAATAAAAATTATACCTTTATTTT
>JAVQJL010029045.1:0-21699 GCA_036024295.1 Nannoperca obscura
GAATTTTTTTTAGGGACGGACTAGGCCCCCCCCCCCCCCCCACACACCCACACATCAGTTCACCATATATAAAAAGACATAAAACAAATACAAACGACAACCCACCTCTTGGAGTTACAGTTCGGTTTAAGAATGAAGGGCCCACGCAGGTGTGGGATGTTACTTGTGCAAGACTTGTCAGTGTGTTGTAGTGCAGGATGTTGAGGGTGTGTGTGTGTGTGTGTGTGTTACGGTGTGAATGAAGGGTGGTGATTTGCGGTTTGTTCAGATTTTCCCCTCTTCAGGGCTCGTCAGTCGCTCCCAGGGGAGCACACTTCATTTTCATGGCCCACGTTTACCTGGCTGAGGTTTCCCTCCTTTACTGGCTGCGAACACAGACACACACACACACACACACACACACACACACACACACACACACACTCTACACAAAACACACAAACCTTGTGCTGACATTCAGGCATGCCCACACATTCATGTAGAGGCCCAGTATATGCAGAAATGCTCCGACAAACTTTGCAAAAGAATTCCGGCTCGTGCATTGTTCATTCTTCTGAATGAGCGGCCACAAAAAGACACAGCGCAGGAGAAGAAACCTTTTCTGCAATAGATCGATCAATATATCCACAAGTTAAGTTTTCTCTCTACACTCATCATTTTGCACTGATGTTTAACAATGATCCAGAGAGAAAGCTGTCATTAGAATAGATAATGATTGTGCAGTGATAATGCATTACCTATTTGATGTGATTGTCTTTATCTTGCATTCTTTGTGAGGAGTTTTGCATGTTGACATGAAAAATAAGCTAAAGCAATCATTACTTAATATAAAGGCAGAAGTCTTTGAAATGTTTTCTGGGAAATGTAGGATATCAATAGCTGAAGTAGAAGAGGAGGAATCAGGCTGAGGGAAGTGACGCCACCAAATAAGGAAATTGCTAAACTTCTGTCAAACACTGAGCATCATTAATTGATAATTTACTGCCTGACAGTGTCAGAGGATCTGAGGGCGGGCTAATCATCTGAATTTACATCGTCTTTGTTTTCTTTCCCTACATTTAACAGACACAACGCCTCTCACATTTACTGTGTTTACATAGCATGTAACCACTTTCCGAAGGTATGCTGTAACACAAGCGGCAGGCGGTTCCCCTGGGTGGCCAAACAGCCCCGTTCCCTTGATATATGATCCTATATTTTATCAAAGCAGACAACAAATGGGGCTAATAAAAACCATCCCTGTGTCGTACAAAATGAGAACTGTTCACATAACTGCGTGGTGTGCATTCAGGATGGAAAGGGACTATAATACAGGGGCTCTCATGGGATAATTACATGTCAGAGTGATTATTTCTCATGATTTTACAGTTTCATTCCTGGATTCACAGCAGGTTCAGCTTGTCGGAACACGAGGCTTGTTTCTGCCATCAGAATTATACCTGCGTTGCATTTTATGGGCAAATGTTTTGGCTGATATTTTCAGCTGTTGATGCCGCAAGCCTCTTTAATGCAATCACAATTTGAACTTTATAAGTCAAAGTTATCCTTTATTAAAAGCAGAGAATGAATTTTCTAACAGGGAATTCATGCTTTTAACCCAACCAAGTGTTAGGAGCAGTGGGACCAACACAGACCGGAGACTGGAGCACAGACCGGAGAATAAACCAAACATGTTTTTGATGGCGGGGAAGGAAACTCATTCAAACACGGGGAGAACATGCAAACCTGCCCAAGCCAGGATTTGAAACCACAACCTTTTTGCTGTGAAGACACAGTGCTAACCTGAACCATTGCACCAATGCAATACTGGCTTAACCCTACCCTGCATCCATTTTAGAAACCCACTGGGTCACCAATCAAAGCCAAGACAGTGGGTTGTTTTGACCCAGTGTTACAGTGACACAGCAAGCTCAAGTTTGACCTTCAAATGGTCTCAAATGTATTGTTAGTTGTACAATTATTTATTATCAACCCGAAACTAGCGGTGGAAGATGTACTCAGATGCTTTACTTGAGTAAAAGTACCAACACAGCACTGAAAAATACTCTGTTGAAAGTAAAAGTATGCATTTGGTCGTTAGAAAGAACCAAATATTCATACAGCGGAGAACAAGGTGTAGTATCCTCAGGTTGAATAAACAGCAGCAGCCTGCCTCCCCAAACTCATGGCACTCCTTTTTATTTTCTTCATTGCCTCTGGGACATTTCTCCAACCGCGGTTAACTCCCATTTTTATGTGTAATTACAGCTTTTATCCTGTGTGCGTCTCCAATTCAGCAGCCACCCCCCTTCAGACTGATTAGACATGTAGACAGTAACAAATGTAACATCAAAGCCCTTTACAACGTATATATAGAGGACTTTAAAAGCCCATAAAGACAGCTGTGGGTGTTTTCTACCTGCCGACAGCGGAAGCGTAGAAGAGTAGGTATGATCTCATGCTGAGGGGGCAAGAGGATGTTTTCCTTTCCATCTTCCATCTTTCTATCTGATCTGCCGTTTAACCTGGCCGATCAGAAGGTGCTCCCCTGTTACTGGGGAATGCTTTGTTTTCTCAGCTGTAGAGCTGGACGCTTTGAGGAGATGAGGTGCTGATAATGCCGGTGGCTGTGGCCTCTCCCACCTGCTCGGCTCTTTAAGATCCAATCAGTTAGTTTCCACAAATAGCACGTCAAGATAAGGGTTCATTTCATCCTCATTTCTAAATGTGAGCTTGGGTTTGTGCCTCCTCCTAACTTTGATTGACACAGAAATACAGATGAGGTGCCCTTAAGCAAGATATTTAACCTACCTGCTCACTAAACCTATGTGGACAATAACATCAGCTAAAGCCCCTGAAACATTCTGCACATTCAACATTCAGTTGTTTATCCAGATCTTAATGGATCCTTTGGTGATGAGCAGACAATGACTGGGCATGTCTGGCACACTGTTACAATAAAGACTGTTGTTCTTAATTGATAGTCTGATGCAGACTTTGCCTTTCTATTTGTTGTGCTGTCTTATATTTAATCCTAACCAATTGCTGCTTTTGCAAAAAGAAGAAACAAATCCCTTCCTGTGCAAAAGAGAATGTCGTAGAACATCAGATTATTACCAATACATTTTCAAAACCTTTCCATAACTTTTCCACAATATTTTACCCTATTTCCAGGACTTTACTTAAGTAATTTAAAATAGGACAAGAAACAGGACATTTACACCGTATATGTATTTCAGTGTGTGCAGGATTTTTTACGTTTAAATGAGTGATTCTTCTAAAAAAAAGTGATCAATAAAATGTAAAAACTAAAATCTTATAGTATTACTATATTAGTATAAACTACTATAGTAGTACTATTAAAATCTGATCAAATATGTAAGTTCACTTTGTTTACTGCAGGTTTTTGCCGGATGAAGAACTGATTGTTTACGAGGAGTTTACAAATTTAGCCTGAAGCTAGTTTCTTATAAAAGGCCCTAAGTACCCTCCGTGCACTTGAACACACAAGCACAGGCCATGATACCTCTGACTGCGCCCAAACACTGAGACGCAGAAGCTTTTTGTTTACAACAGACATTCATCGCTTTGTTTACTGACTAACTAATTCCAAACTACCATAAAAAAGTTGACTGGCTGAGAAGCTGCTTTTACAGGGAGACCTTTCTGTGTTTCTATGTGCAAAGACTTCAGGCTGAACTGCTCTCACCCGGAACCAGAGGCAACTCCCATTGTCATCTTTTCCATTTAGGCAGCAGCATGTTTTCCACGACACATCACGTCAGTCGTAAAAAGCATGGGGAGAGTCATTTTCACCACGGAGGCCAAACAGGCTCTGTGCCCATCCATCCAGAGGGGCTGGCCAGCAGCCACAAACCTCTTAAGACTGATTCACACTGCGGTTCATCAGCCAAAGAAGAAGCTCAGGCTGTTCCTCACTTTGCTGGTATTGGTCACAGTTTTACTGACATGCAGAGATAAATGACTAATGATTAATTGTTGGTGCTGCGTTCAGGTCACATCAGGGATATGAGTGAAGAGAATGAGAGTGATAATGAGTGTTACAGCTGCATGTTGTAGGCAAATTGATTTAAGTGATCTTTAAGAAGAACTAGGCATGAAGTTCAAGTGATGCCACTTGAGTCAGCATCAGTTGGGCTCCAGGCTACCTGACTAGCATAACACACCCAAATATCCCAACCAAACTGTTGGAGTTGCATTGTGGGTAATGCCGGCACCAGGTTTTGACAAAGAAGAAAAATGTGTGTAATAAAATAAGACATGTGTCTAAACAAAAGCTACGTTTAAATGCACATTGAAGACGGACTGAAATCAAATTGCTCAAGAGACTGTAAATGCATCCGTCTCTCCAAGACTTGTACGTAATCTTTACTCCTGTCATAGTTTAATATCCTCTCACTATCACACAAAAAATCCAGTGTGACAGCTTTAATTTCTGTGTTGACACCATATTTTGGATGAAAGTTGAGCGTTGGATGGTACAGTAGCTGCTGTATGAGACAGTTTATGACTCACTGTGAGCATTAGCAGGGTTATGAACAGTATGTGCCCTCGAGTACAATTTTTGGGCTACAGGAATTTAAAGGGAGGCCTCGAGTTACGAGCCCTTTGCACTTGACTTGAACGTCACACCTCGTCAGGCTCATGCTGCAAAAATGTACCTCTGACAGGTGAAATTGACTGAGGGCTGAGAAACATGGAGGGTCCATCAAAAAGGACTAAATTACCCACTTTAAAAGCTCCATAATTGCTTTTAATTTTCTGCTGTCAGTCACTTTGTTAGAGGCGGGTTTATCTCTTCTTCCTGGAACAAAACTTCTCATTTATTTTGTCTCCCTCACATTCAAAAGAAGCCACCATACTCACCGCCACACACCCCGTTATTCTTTACTGCCCCGTCCCTACAACAAACGTCCTCATTCAGCGACTGGGATTCTCCACACAAGGACTCGACTGTCTTGTCTTCAACCTCCCGTGTTGCTTAATGAATCGTGCATTGAGGCTCGATAAGGGGCCGACACGAACCGCTTCACACCCTCTGCTCTGAAAATGCCCGGCTTTTGTCTGTGCCAAAAACCCACTTCCACATACCGCAGGGTGGGGTGGGTGAGGGTGGAGTGTCATGGGTGTTGATTTCTGGCAGAGCTTCTGCCAAGATGCCCCACGGGGGATTGTTTTTTGTGTCTTGGCTTTAAAGAATTTGAGGTATTTGATAACTGGATAGCAGATAGCTGCATAGTGAGGAGTGTCAGTGATTTACTGCCATGATGGAAAGATTGCTAGCCCTGTAACACTGTGGTACTTAAACCATATTCCATATATCTTAGTGCAGATTTGGTGCAGAGACTATTTTTGTTTCTTTCTTTGAACATTGGTTTTATTCAGTAGTGTTCCAGACTTCAGGCACCAGGTGGCAGCATTACATCTTTATGTTTCTGCATCCTCTGCACCCCTGCAGCCTCTGTGCTGCGGCCTCCTGCTGGTTCATGGAAGTACTGTACATGGATGGATACAGTACATGACCAAAAGTATGTGGACACCTGAACATTACATACAAGTCAGTCAAGTTCTTCCTTAGCAAAAAAGTAAAGTCCCTGTTTCCAGTCTTTGTGCTAAGCTAAGTTAGCCAGCTGCTGGCAGTGTCAGTCTACAGACATGAGAGTGATATTAAACTTCTCTCAGCAAGAAAACAAATGAGCGTGTTTCCCCAAATGTCAAACATGTCTTTTAAGATGTCCCTTAATTGGAGCTAAGGAGCCCAAACCATAAAAAAATCACCCCTCAGACCAATACAAACACACAGAGGCGTCCACATACTTATGGCCACGCAGGATTGATTGTGATTGACGTTTTGAAGTCTTAATGAGTGACAGTGTGTTACTTTGTCTTACGGCAGTGCAGGATGTTTCTGTAAGAGTAAACAGACAGAGGGAGTTTTTGCTGCAGCTCTGATAAAGTGTCTCCCTAACCTCAACTAATCGCCATGGCAACCAGATTCCTACAGCGCTGTAAGGAAACTTTTCAGGGGACATATGAGTGTGTGTGTGTGTGTGAGAATGTTTTACATTTTTAAATAACTTTTAAAGAGTTTTGAGCTTTTGTTAAGTTCATTGTATTTTTATTGATTTACAAAAATCTCCATATTTGGGATTCTGTCTCAGTCCGACACCGTGAAGAAGAGGAGATACAGAGTTCATCTATCACCAGGATATAATCAGACCATGATTGGTTGCATTTCCATCTTTACAACAGTAATCGCACAGAGCACCAACATAAAGGTTAACGCACTTTTAGTGCCATTTATCAACAGTTTTTGTCACCTGCTTTGCATCATTTAACTTCCCCCATTCTTCTTCTCATCTCATCTTCAGTCCTATCTAATAAATACAAACGATCCAGGATCGTGTGTGTGTGTGTGTCTGTTTCTCAGGCCCAACAGCTTCATTGTCTCTGTGTTTAATTGGTGTATCGTGTTTCTGTCTCACCGTGCTTCTTTCCCAGAGGGACGCCCCACAGTTCACACGCTCGGCTGTATGTTCTTTGTCCATAAAACGCTGGGAGGAAACACACATGCTCATGTCGCTGGTGGCCTGGCAAAACACAATAAAGTGCTCAATAATTAGGCAGTGAGCTCATGTTTTCTGGTATTTTTATGTCAGTATTATTTAATGAAAGCCAACACGGGTCTGTTTGGTCTCATGTGGCCCAAGACACATTTTGTCAGGACCTGTGTCTGTATTTTTCTTTAATGAAGGAAAATACTGGACTATTACAACGGCACGAAATAGTCAGAGAAGCATGAGATTTGTGAGGAAGTATCCTGAAACAAAGTGCTAAATATTAGCCACGATGTGTGTGCTGTATGCTGTATGTAGTATATACGTGTATGTAGGACTAATGAGTCTAATGAGATGGTTGAAACATGAATTTCCTTAGCCAAAAGTTAGATTAGACACCCTCTTGCATGTTCAGACGATGCACATGTTCTCTGGGTTGCTGAAAGGCCTTCTGGGAGATTTAAGCAGTCACAGAACAAGAGGCAGGTTAGGGGGAAAGTGGAAAAATCCAGTAAATGTCACAAACTGATGATGTCTGACTGTTTAAGGAGGAAACATTCCCACAGGAGCTTTAAAGTGCAGCTGTACTACTGGAATGTATAGTATACAGCTGCATGCATATGTATGTGTGCGTGTGAATAATGCTACAAATGGAAAGCACCAGGTGCCTTCAGAAACGGACATTCACTAACTCACTGAAGCATAATGCTGTGGTGTATTTACTTACCCTACTCGTGGCCCTGTGCAGGTCGGAGCAGCTGTCGGCTGATACTGATGAAAAGTGTAGGAAACACGGGGGGTTCACATGTATGTGGGACAGTCTGCAGGGCATTTATAATGATATATTGACTATAAATATATATATTATATACTTACTATGTGTTGAACATGAACTCCATCTGGGAATACTGTATGTATGTTTTCTATCTGTAAAAAGCTGTCTCTAGTTTGCACGTTACGCAGGTAATAAGAATAATGCTTTTTCATCTCAGTGGTGGAACCATCTCCCTACATCCATCAGAGAAACAACCTGTCTGGCCACTTTCAAGAAAAGACTAAAGACTCATTTGTTCTGGGAATACAACAGCACTTAAATGACACATTGTTTCTATAAAGTATAAAGTACAGCATATTGTACGATATTATAGTGGAATTTTATTTTAGTTTGAATGTATTGTATTTGATAATGTACAAAGATCATCTGTTCTTAGATTGAATGCTCTTTTGGATTCTGCCATTGGCAGCGATGTTCTTACTTACAGCACTTGTGATTCATCTCTTACAAGTTTGATGAGACGTCTTGTTTTTTCCATCATGGTTCTATGCACTTTATGTAAAGCTCTTATCTGGAAGTCACTTTGGATAAAAGCGTCTGCTAAATGCCTAAATGTAATGTAATCTAAAAAATATCCACATCTTTCTATGGAAATTTCATAAACTACCAATTTCTGATGTTTCTGATGCATGTGATGCCTTTTATTCTTCTGCTGTGGAGAAGGAAAAAATGAATCTCCTGGCAAAAAATCCCAAACAAACCAGACAGGAAGTCTGTAATTACTTTAGGTAATTGCTCCAAGACTGAGGCAAACAAGCTTTTGTTTTATGATTTGTCAGGGAGTTTTCTGTGCTTTCTGGTGTACAGTGTTCCTTTCGATGCTTTGCATTTGTATGAAAATACCACTCAATGTAAACATGTACATGTTGCTGTGTGAAACGCAGCTCACACTGGCATATCATTTCATATATGAAGTAACAGTTGTTTGACTGATGATCTATTAATCATTAAGTAGTTACATAAATTATCAAGAGGAATTCGTGATATGCCCATTAATTGCATTTAAATCACCAAGACTCATGGAATAGTTATACATTAATTAGGCATATGTTATGTATTTGTACATTATTATAACCTATTCTGGGGAGCAGATTTAATGGGGCAGATTGGAAGATGATTTACTTTTCTGTTGCTGACCTGATAATAAGAAGATAATCAACTTAACTCTGGATTAAGACAAGTTAAGTGTAAAGCATCCATCTTAAAATGTTTAATGTGTCAAGATTCACTTGATCAAACTGTTTGAAAAAAGCTGATGCACTGACATTTATTGCATTATTTTGTCTTTGTAGACCTCTGAGCCAAGACACTTAATCACATGTTCACTATCTCTGACTGGCATACACTCGCCAAAGCATCCAATCTGAATAAGCTGCTCTTTTTACTCAGTCCAGTTTGGTGTCTGGCAGAATTGCATTTAGCACACATGCTGACAGCAGAAGCGGTGTTGTATGAATGCACAAATGATCAAGATGTGGCAGTTTCCAAACCGCCAAATGTCATGCAGCGTGGGTGTGGGAGGTCTGAGGGCTGGAATGTGTAACAGCTGGATGTCCTAGCTTGGCAGACGAGGCGGGTAGCTGCATGATGGGGGTACAGAGGGTCGTGTGGAGGAGGAGGCAGCCTGGGAGAAGAGGGGTATGCTGGTGGGGGGATCCCTCCCTTCCTTATCGTCCATCTGTTAGAACCTGGAAGTGGTACATTTTCCGAGGATTTTCTCAGATGAGGCAATGGAGCTTAAGACGTCGATCCAATCAGATATGCCCTCGCCCCAGCTGGCTCACTTTCTCAGCTGCTGTCTATCAGTCATCCTTACGCTCCCTCATAGATATATTACAAAGTACCAGAAATTTGAGTTCGTAATGATTCTGTTTTGGTTTTTCCACTCTTTGGAACAATAAATCAGACTGATGTGTCAGTTTTGTGTAACTGAAATCATATCTCTTCAGCTGCATTTCATTTTTTTGGTGTCAGTCTGAACATTATCGACTGATATCTTAACCTGTCAGCTACTGTGTCCATTAATCCAGTGGTTTCCTTAGCCTTAGTACGAAGACACGTGCACTTGTACACATGTAAATATGTACATTAGTATAATTCCAAGTAATACTCACAATCTTGTGTATTTCCTCCCCTGATATTCATCTGGCGACCTCTTAGATTAATCTTGCAACCTCTTGTGGGGTCCTGACCCCCAGGTTGGGTTCCACAGCTCTGCTTTTCCCATTCAGTTTGATTCTTATTTCAGCCAACCTGTTGCCCTTTTAGCAATTGTTCCTTTAAGTGACAAGGGCATAGAACTCCCGAGTACACTTCCAGAGTGAAGTGCATGTGTGAAAGGAGCTTATGACTGCATTTTTTGCTTTTAAGAGGATTTATTAAGTCCTTACCCACTGGCTCATCTAGTGTTGATACAACATCCTGCAGAAAATTGTACCTAAGCAACACTTAAGACTGTTTATGTGCTTGTATATTTTAAACTAAAACCTTACTGTGTCTTCGATACTTGCAGTTGAGTATTTTGCTCTTCTGAACTTGGAATTTAGAAACTGAGCACAATGTGAACTAAACCTGTTTATTATGGTCTATATATGTCTTTAAAAACTCACCATTTTACTGAGGTTGTTTCTGTGCAGGACGGGTGTGTCACTGTGGTAAAACGAATGCTGGCATACTTTTTCTTGATGCTGAAAGAACTCATCAACTCACAGAGGGGAGGAGTTTTACTGTGTGTTGGAGCAACTCTGAGTAACCAAATACTTCCATCATCAGCGTAGCAAGCCTGCCTCCACATTTTGGGTCTCCCCCTGTCCATGTAAGTGCTTTTTCATGAGTTTGCAGAAGCCATGAACTGGTAGATCGGGAGGGTGGGTCTCTGAGTGTGAGCAGAGTTTGTATGTCTCTGTTTTCATTCAGTGGATGCTCTGTGGCCCTTGAACAGCTTGGATTTAGCTGCTGGCCGGTCGGCTAACAGGTGGCACTTGGGGAAACAGTGAGAGCACTGTGTGGAGGGCTGCTGACACTTGGAGGATTTTTGCAGGAGCCAGTAGCATGTTGGGGATCCAGACGTGGTTTCTGGTCCTGGTTCTCTGTGCTGGAAGCTTGGAGGCCTGGTGGTGGTTAAATCAAAAAACCACCACAGAAACCCCAACTGAGACAATGCCAGCAGGGACGACAGGTGCCACCACAACAGCCAATGCCACAAAGAGGAAGGAAGAGGAGGATGACGACTTATCCGGGGTTGGGGAAGAAATCATCAATGTGGCCACAGGAATCCGTAAGTTTGTCGAGGCGTGGGACACGACCCCGACCACCAGGACCACTAACGGAGGCCTGACAGAGAAGGTGGAGATCGCTAACCCTAACACGACGGGTAATGCAAACAGGTTCAGAGGGGAGAGGGTGGAGGAGTGGTTTGGAATCGGGTTAGGGGATAGGTCTGGGTCAGATGTGGAATCAGTGACGGTCTTGAAAGGTGATAAAGACCTGCTTAGCAATATAACCACGATAATAGGAGATGTTTCTAAAATCAATGGGACTGTTGGTGTTGTGGATTCCATGTTACCCTCCTCTGATAGTCACATTAATGGTTCTGACCCACCTTGTCTTCCCGTGCCTTCTGATTGGTCTATTTGCTCTGGCAAACAGCAAACTTTTTTTACGCTGCCCAACTTTTTCAACCACACATCTGTGGAGGAGGTGGGGGCGGTGCTACAGGAGTGGGCGTGGCTCACATGGGCGGGATGTCACCATGCCACAGAATGGTTCCTCTGCCTCCTGCTGGCGCCCAGGTGCCATTCACCCGCAGCGCACCTGCCCTGTCGCAGCTTCTGCCAGGTGCTGCAGGACAGCTGCTGGGCGTCTCTGGAAAACGGGCTTCTCCCGGTGGAGTGTCACCTCCTGCCTGAAAGTAAACAGGAGCCCGGGCGTCCTGCGTGCTTGTCAGTTAGTAACTGGAAAGGTAACCCCGGCGGGTTAGAATGTATCCTATTTGGAGATACATTTTGAATCCGATGTCAACTCACGTGTTGTCGATGTTTAAGCGTTGGTCTGTGTGTGTTTGCTTTGGATATCTCCCATTCACCAAGTGATTGATTTTGCATGTTTTATCCATATTTAATGCAATCTCAAGTACTTCACATTACAGCTGATCATTTTCAGACTTTTAATCTTCAGCCCCAACTGAAATCACAGTGATATTTATCAGATTCCTTCTGGAGCCACAAAGACTTTATACAAGTCTTCTTGCATACTCCAGAAGACCTTTTAAAACAGGAGTTCCCCTTTAAGTCATCCATCATTGTGAACATCATCTCTGCTTTCATTTCAGATTGATTGGAATAGAATGTAACAATAAGCTGACAAAAAGTAGACATGATGTTTGCTGTGATTAATGCTCTAACGCAGCCAGGTTTCAAGTCTCAACATACTGACATCAACAATGAATTCAACTAATTGATGCCCGGAAGGTGAAAAACGGTTGGCTGTAATGTGAGTACAAAACAATCTGCAATGAATGGATTAAGACATGCAAACCCAGCGGTACGGTCATCACAGTCGTTGTTGCTTCTGTTGTGGTGTAACTTTCTGTCCACTGCACGTCCAGAGGAATTGTTCAGCACAAACGCTTGACGCAACATCTGAGTTCACGCCACTGTCCCAGGCTGCATGCCACCTTCATGTGATTGTCCTGTCAACTGCACAGTGCAGAACTGCATCCGCAAAATCCATGTTTTTGTGTCAGCAATGGTCTGCAAGAGCAATGTTACAGGTTCTTTGAAAATAGTTTAAAAATAGACTTTTTCTTTATTTATGTTGCACTTAAATTAGAAAAAATACCAATGAATAACAAAATATTCCACTTATGTGATCATGTGCACCCAAGTCTATGCTGGTTGCATCAAACACATACAGAGACACTTTCTACATTGAGTCAAGGCTTATTAAGAAAATCATATGATATACACAGTTCAGAAGCCTTTCCCAGAGTTTAAACCCTTAAGACAGGAAATGCTCCAGAGGCCCTGTCCAGCCTTTAAGTGGCTTCATAAATTGTGCAGTGTGGGGTCTTCACTAGGGGAGATTGCTGCTGTACAGACTCTTCTTTCAGGGGTTACCAGTATAAACTTTGCTTCATAAAGCCATCTGTATCATATGTTTTCCCACAGAAAGATTTAATGTAAATGTAAGTGGGAGACAGTTTTGTTATTTTCCATGTGCAGGTCCTTGTTTGGATAACCTTTAAACTCAGACATAAATAATTAAAGCTAAAATTAGGAAAGTGTGTTGAATGATACTCTGTTGGACTCAGTACTTAATGTGGTTGAGAATTTCATTATCAAATTATGATTGTGACAAAATGTGATTTCTGCTAATTATTTATTTATGGACTACAACAATCCATTTTCTCGCACTTGGTTTTAAGGACATTACATTTGATACCCAGGATGTATGTATTAGTTCTATGCACTTCAATAATCACTCCATCCTCCCGTCACATCCTACTCTTTGCATGCCGGTCATGCATTTCTGTCTGTGGTTATCTACTTCTCATCATATTTCACAATTTCTGATCAGCTGCGTTGTGGAATTTTGTGTGGATTTAGAGGTGAGAGCTTCCAGAGTCGCAGAGAGGGGAAACAATTGGGCCATCTGTGGTGGAGAGGATGGACATGGCATTTATGATACCAGCTGTGGGTGGGAAAGTGGTCTGGAGACAGGGCAACAGTGTCGCTGTGGGTAACAAGAGAGCCTTTTGTCTGGGATGAGATGGGGCGGCTCGAAGTCTCTGCCACAGGTCAGAGGGCACGGCCCGTCACCCACCCTCTCAAACCAGCAACACTTGGTCACTGGTAATTAAGTGCTTTAGACCATTAGATCACCATTAGAAGATGAGCAGGCACAGAGAGTGGGGCAAAGTGTCAGAGGGACTTTTATGCGAGCGGGGAATTACCAGCTCTTTCAGGAAAAGTGGTTCACAGTCAGCACACAGTTTTCTTCAAAAACAGTTGAATCGTTTTAAGCTGCACAATGGGCCAATTTACAATTTTATAGCGTCATTTACACAGTTACAGTGTCAAAACAAAAAAACCCAGCTGATGTCAATTTTAATTTGCTCTCGGCTTATTCAAACATGGATCAAGGTCTGACCTGGGAGCATAGTGAGGCTGTAGACTGTCACAGCTGTGTTTGAAGTAATAACTGATGTCACTCGGCTTCTCCGGTGTGTGAAGTCCAGTTGGTTTTGATCCCAAGTGGCTGGAAGAACAGCTGCTGGTGTTAATGGTTGAGCCTACTGGTTTAATTGGCAGTGGGGATTTGTAGGTTGTGTGAATTGAATGTCTTTCATTCAAGAAAGAGACACTTTGGGGAATGAGAGACACTCAGGACACAGTCTAAAGAAACACTTTAGGGGGACTTAGAGGTTAAATATCTTTGTTGTTTAACTTGTTAACAGACTGTAAATACCCCTGCTATCATATAGTGCATCATTAGACATTAAAGGAGTTGGTTATTGCAGTACTTACTTCTCCAAATAAGGGCTGCAGCTTTCAGATGGAGGTACAGTAAGCTCTGGTTAAGGCATACTTGATTATGGTGTAATGTTATTTAACCTTTTTAACAAACTAAAAGTACCTGCTCACAAGAGAAGAGAAGCCCAACATGTTGTGTAATTACAGACAAGGAATGGGTTGGTTCTGATTTTGTACATTTTAGGTTGCAGTGGACCTGAGAGAGAAGTTAGTCAGCAGCAGCTGACAAGAAAGCAGCAGCACAATAAATACCAGCATGTCTTGTTTGTTGCTGTCTAGATGGAGTTAGATCCCTCTGCACAATGCTGCTGCAAGTATTTCATCAGGTTTGTGGTGCTGACGATTTATAAGGAAATACTTGATATAGTTTGTATAAAGCATATAATATCAGGCAGAGTATCGGATTGACGCATCCCTACCAGAAATGGTGGAATGAAACATCAAACCAGTCAGTCCTTTTTTGTCCAATAGAATAGGACTTGAAGGGATGCGAGAGTTTCTTTATGCCTCTTCTCTTTATGTTTTTTACCCTCCAGGGAAACTGTTCTGTTTCCAGGGAAACTGCTTTTCTTACCCCTGGAGGAGTCCATCGGTTTTAACTGGCATGTCGTGTCAATGCAGGCTTTTGGGACTGAGTCCGTCTGTGCGCATAATCCTATTCGAGTCCCTCATGGTCCACTTTCCCATCGACATCTGATACGCATTTCTGCCTCCATCTGTCTCTCTGTCTGTGTCTCTCTTCACTGGCAAAATCTTGTTTTTTTCCACCCAGTTCTCTGGGGTTAAATGTTAGCAAACTTTTTTATTTCTTTCAGGGCTGTGATATGTTGTCCTTCCATACAATTAGTCCTGTTAGCATAAAGAGACAAGGAGGACAGAGAAGCAGGGCATGAAGCACGTTTGGGTGTCATACCAGCTTCCTGTCCTCTGGAGAACAGCCAATTTGAAGAAACAGCTGATCTCTGGCTGGGCGTTTTAATGGTCAGTGTTGGTAGAATAGTCAGCCATATTGCCAATAATAGCATCATTAATGAAGCTTAGAGGGAAAGTTCTGCTCCAACCAGTTCTCCCACTTAACAGGCCATTAAGCAACAGTTATGGCTCCATTCTTTCATACCAGTAACATTGTGGTTACAAGAGCATCACATGACAATTACTTACATTTTTAAATTTTTAAATCTCAGTCTCGGACAAATGTATTTGTTTTTTGTGTAATTTGTTTTTCCTGTGGATCAAAATGCAAAACAAGCATGGGACATGAACCAGCGGTTCCCGACCCCCACAAGAGAGGTCACGAGACAATTAACAGGACAGGAACCCAAAACATACACCATACACATGCCATTGTAAAGTTAATAGATTCGATTTTGGACGGTTGGTTGGACAAAACAACACCTTTCACAATGTCATCTTTGGGCACATTTCACTATTTTTTGGGCATTTTATAAATCATAGATGGTACACGTGAAATGCTCATCCACGTGTACCTAAATGAGCATTCCTTTAGAATCCCTCTATTTATGTGCAATGATGTTTTGACCTATTAACCAATGAAACTGAGAAAACAATCAGCAGATTAACTGATAACAAACTTTATTTTTAGAGGCCCAAATAAGTCAATTATCCAGAAAAGGTCCTCTCTGGAAATCATCTCGCTTGCTTAGCATTTTGGTTCACATGAAAAACATAAATAAAATCAGAGCCTGAGACTCAGATTTCAACTCTGATAAAGCTATTAGAAAAGTGTGCATAATTGTTATATAATGGTCTTATTACTGGTATGAAAGACTAGCTGGCAGACATTGTTCTTGTTCATGGGAACCTTACTGGTAGTGAATGTCCTGTTTGGTGGTTGGACTGGACAGCTTCCAGATGTGTAAGTATGAAGTGATACAGGATCTGGCTTGAGAAAAAATCATGTTCCGAATAAAACAAATGCACATGCAGGTGCAGAAGAGGACGTTTCCTTATTGCCATTTCTCATTTCAAAAATGGAACACTACATGCATAATTTGACCCACCAGCTGCAGCAGCTGTGTCACCATGAGATGAACCAAAAGCAGGGGCCCTCAGTGGGAAGTTGACCACCCGGCGTGCCCTGCTCCGGCTCCAATTGGATGAAATTCCACAGGATCCAGGCTTAGCTGTAGCTGCTGTGCAGGTTTGAGACAACATAACACCCACCAGTCATGCAACAAGGGCCGTGTATGTGTGTGAGAACATGTGTTTAGGATTACTTCCCTCCAGCGATGGGCTGGCGAATGCAGATGTGCTGAAAGTTACTGTGTAGTTCGTTCTGAGGCATCAACGTAACGTGACTTTCCTCTCAGCAGGTAGAAGCTGTGCACAACAGTTAACAGCCAAAGTGATGACGCTATACCCTGTCGAAACACTAAATTGTTTAAAGCACATGTAAGTGTGAGAAATGTCATTCAATCATGCATTTTGATAATTGATAATTGCTAGTGTTAAACAGAATTACAGTTTTCTGGCTAGCTTGATAGTTTTACTATTGTGAAATATGCACCCGATAAAATGCTCTGACAGTATTCATTAAGATTTAGAGGCCAACTTATCTGTTTTGAGTAGTTGCTGCCTGGGTGATCCTATTGAAAGTGGGACTGGAATAAAGTAAAAAGTGAGAAAAGATGGACTTTCTCTCTCAACATCTTGCAGAAATAAAGCTGGTCTTTGTCAGAGTTACAGTTTCCTTTACACTCAAACACTTCTGACCTCTGTGACCCTTTAATGCACAGATTGTACTTTTTGGTCATGAATCTGAGATGACACGCCACCCTCAGGAGATCACTGAGTGTCCGCCAGGCCAAAACACCTCCTCCACATTTATTTATGAGAATGTAATCGTTGGTCTCAAGGCTGCTGCTCTTTTCCCTTCGGACTACCAGGCTATTTAAATCTGTGGGAACTACAATATCAGCAGTTTTTCCATTCATTTAACTCTATCCAACATTACTCCGTCAGGAGTAGTTTGATTTAAAGGATGAATTCAACCAAATGAGAAAAAACATATTTTCTCATTACCTCTAGTGGCGTCTGTCTTTAAGATCTGTGGTTTGCTGTTTGACTTGGAGGGTCACCTTGGTTTAGTGTTTATTGTTCCTGAGGCACTTGTCATGAATCAGTGACTCATTTAAAGCAGTTTGCTAACTAGTTGGGCTTCCTGCAGCGAAGATCTTTTGCATTGTAACATGTTTTAACACATCCTAACCTGTGTTTTGTCTTAAAACCTGTAAAAAGATTTTGAAGTTAGATTTCTCAGTCTTCATCTCATAGACTGTTAAAGCATTCTGCACAGTTTGTGTTGTGCTCTGAACCACAAACAATGAACAGTTTCTAAGTTTCTTCTTCTCAAAGAACTTGTGATTTGCTGATCATTTCTGTGCTTCAGACTGACTCTGTCTTTCAATCCATGCTGCCTTCAAGTGTAACCTTTGAGATCCTACTTTTGAGTCAGACATTTCAATTTTCCCATGCGTTTTTAGGGGCTTTGATAACAAAATACGCCCTATATTGAAAGTCGTTTTTTTGGCATCTGGTGATTTAGTTTAGGAAACTAAAAATGTCATGTTAAATGTTACATGACGTGAATGTTCATGAATGTTCTCAACATTGGGGTTGTACAAAAAATGACCTTCCTAGCTCATATTTGCTATTTGTTTTCATGCACAGCTAATGTATGTGTTTACAGCTGCACTTGAAGGCACTGCTTGTCTAATTTCTTTTTTTTAATTATGTCTCAACTTTCTGACTTTAAATCTTAATTTCCTGTGTCTCTCTTTCCCGTAGAAGAGAGCGGTGTCTCTTTGCTGCAGCTGATCGGAGACCCTCCGCCGGATGAAATCACCAGGGTCATCGGGCCGAGAGGGGAGTCAGCCTACGTCTTCACCCCTGCGGCGATGTCGGGCAAGCCGGCTCTGGCCCACGTCCCCAACCCTTTCTACCGACATTTCTCCCTCCTCTTCCACATCAAGCCCTCTGCTCCGGCTGCCTCCGTCCTCTTCGCCATCACAGACGGACCCAAAAAGTTCATGTACATTGGCGTCAAGCTCAGCGCGGTGCACTCTGGACGTCAGAGGGTGCACTTCTTCTACACTGAGCCCGACTCTGAGGCTTCGTATGAGGCAGCCAGCTTTGACGTGCCGAGCCTGGTGGACACCTGGACTCGCTTCTCGCTGTCTGTCTTCGAAGAGCAGGTGACCTTCTACCAGGGCTGCGACTCGGAGCCACAGGTGGTGAAGTTTGAGCGTTCGCCGGATCCCATGGAGCTCGATGCGGGGGCGGGGATCTTTGTGGGTCAGGCAGGAGGAGCCGACGCAGATAAGTTCCAGGTAATGTTTGAAACTGAAATGAAGGTAAAGTGTGGTGTCGAACCATCAAGTGGACCCCAGCACAAGAGGATTCAGTTGAGTCATTTATTTGGGTCAGTACACAGTACCAGACACATTTCTGGTACTTTTATCTTGAGTCCCATCCACAATAAATGAGCATATTTTCCTACATGTATTCAGCTGTCAGCTGTCTCCACTTCCTACAAACAGATTCACAACTCTAGAATACATTCTCTAAATGAAGCATTGTCTTTAGACCAACTTGAATGAGTAAAAGTAGAAAATGATCACTTTAACAGACTATATTATTTGTGTTTTAGAGACCAAAAGAAAAGATAATACTTTTGTTTTAGCAGCTAGCATTTGGAAGAGAAGTTAAGCATAAACTCCAGGGTTCCAGCAGAGGAAATGCTCAAGTGCTGAAGAGATGTTTGCTCATCACTTGTCTGACTGAAATTAAGGAAAAACAGCAATGAATACTCCAAATGTCACCCCCGGGGCCTGGAAAAGTCTGAATAGTACACTGTGTGCTAAAAGAGCAGGTGTGTGTGTGTGTGTGTGTGTGTGTGTGGAAGTCTGACCTCTTCGTTGGGTCAGGTTTAAGATCTCCCTGTGGCACCTCACGCCAGGTTAGTCTCTGGGTCACAGGCAACAGGAAGGGCGGACTTAACTTCATCCTTGTAAATCCATTGCTTAACTTTTGACGTCTGACCTTTTAGCTTGCACCCAGTGACTGACCCAGGTGACCACATGTGACTCACGTGGCCTTTGAAGTGGGGAAGTGGAGAAGAAATGTATTTGAGTCAAGATAAAAGTTAAAACCTTGCAATTCTGTTCTTCTCTTTGCTGCATCTGGGATTTTTCTGCCAAATCTATCCAAAAGAATTCTTTATCAAGGGCACAAACTGCACTGTGAGGTAGAATATCCTCACTTGTGAAGCATCATGAAGTCTATCTTGATTCTAAACTGACTGTATCATGGTAGAAGATCATTCGAAGACACAAAGGCAGCTGACACAATATTTCTCTCATATTTCCCATGTCTTTGGAGATTTCAGAGGAAGCTAATAACTGATTGCAAACAATGAGTTTGGCCATCACTGTGAAATAAAATGCATTCAGCATATGTGTGTTTTTAGGGGGAGATTGCAGATCTGAGAGTGGTGGGAAACCCTCGGGCAGCTGAGCGCTTGTGTGACGACGAGGACGACTCTGACGCTGTGAGTATTTGTTCTTTAATATTTCACTCAAAATGTCTGAATGTTTTTGCGTGATACCTTTCTGTGTCTGTCTCGCAGGCCTCCGGTGACTTTGGCAGCGGTGAAGGCGACAGGAGACAGACAGGACACACTGTGAGGGTCGGGATCAGTTTGTCTTTTTATTTCTGCAACGCCTAAAGAAGTTTAGAATGTTGCAGTTTTGCAGCATGCTAACCACATTAAAGGCTACGTTCACACTTTGTTTAGTCATAAAACAACAGTTAGGTTTATGTACACTGAAACAGTCTCGCTCGCTGATGCAGGAACACATATAACATGAGACTTATGTCCATCAATCTATTGCCCCAGTGCATGCTGGGAGACTTCCCAATACACCTACCTCATGTAACTGCAATTACATGATCAGGCTCTCAGCCAATCATAGTGAATGAATGCCGATCATGGTTTTGACTCTTTATTCATTTTGCCTTTATTTCAAGTACTCTGTAGTTCAAGATAACTTAATCTAGGATTGACAAATCAGTCCTGGTGCTTTTCAGTAAATTGAAGAACTCGATACACAAAATTCAGATGATTTCAACCTACTCAACTACAAAGTTGCACGAGTAAAGACTGCGTTTGTGTTTTAAATACTGCTTCAGTCTCTGACACCTGACAAGAATACCACTGATGGATAATATGCCTGACCTTGCCTTGCCTTATGTCCAAGTCCAAGTTGCATCTTGAGTTCACCTGGTTAAGAAACAACAATCACACTCAAATGTAGAAATAAATCAGTGAAAACATCTGATGTGGGGCATTAAAGTTTGGGAACGCGTGCTGGCAGTGGCAGGGATTATGACTGCAGATGTTTGAAACTATTCCATTGTATTTTCAGACCACACCTGCTTCCTTCCGGCCAGTACCCGAACCCCCTCTGATATCCTCACATGGAAACAAACTAAAAGAAACAGGTACAAGCTCAGTGGAATCTCTTACGACTGCAAAGCTTTAGTGTGTGGCTGCCAAGACACTCAATGCTGTAAACACACCGCAGAGAGAAAAAACGTTTTTAATCATACAGCAGCCACTGCCAAAGAAACATCTTGTAGAAACACTGTGCTTTTATCCAGAAATATGTGCATAGGGGCACTTGTCTGGACCTGGAAGTGTGCAGAGTTTTGCTGCAGGGTTTCAGCATGCTAGTGTGATTTATAACTCTTCAGCTCCCCCAGGTGGATAGTTAAGGAAGCAGAGCATTTTTGGTTTTATACTGTTACTTGAGGATTGAATGAGTGGCTCATAAGGAAAAAGGAAATTACTTTTGGCTTTAAAATCTCCATTAAACACAAACTAAATAGATGAAGACATTAGACAATCCTACTTAGTGTTGCTCTGAAACTAGAAAAGTAATTTTTCCATCACCTCTTCAACAAAATTCAGACAGACATTAATGAGGCAACACATTCCCTGCTCTGCAAGTCAACACTTGCAGGCCTCATGCAGCCGGTAAAGTTGTGCATCTGTGTTGACTTTAGATGTCACGTATCAGCAGCCGTCGATGGACCACGGCCGCCTTGGATCGCCAGGCCCAAGAGGTGGGTCGCTGGGGGCAAAAGGATGGCATTACGCCTTACAGAAGTGCAGATTAAGATTAGGATCTTGTCCTAATCAACATGTGGCCATCCTATCACAGAACAGAATGAGCGCTGTGTCTGTAGCTGCTGTAGCTTCTCATTTTGTTGGAAAAGGGCTGTGAGCATGAGTTGTGTAAGCGGTCAAACTCTACATTTGTGTCCCTCTCTGGTTTCACTGTGTGGTAACTGGTTTGGGTCCTGCTTTGTTTTGAGTGACCTGTGTCAAAATCTAAAAAGAAAACCCTCATTATTTCAGCTGATATTGTGCTTACATGATGTATGTTCCTAAATTAATGAGTTTTTCTCACAGAACGTCTGATATGACGTGCACATTTAAACACAGAGATCCAACAAAGCATTCATCAAGCATGGATGGATGTTTTTTCTATATATGAAAAGGAAATATTACAAATCAGAACACCAGCTGTAAGCAAATAAATCACTTTCATCACTTAATGCAAGCACAATCTTGGCATGTACACTACCGTTCAAAAGTTTGGGGTCACCCAAACAATTTTGTGTTTTCCATGAAAAGTCACACTTATTCACCACCATACGTTGTGAAATGAATAGAAAATAGAGTCAAGAC
>JAVQJL010029052.1:0-16267 GCA_036024295.1 Nannoperca obscura
AAAACCTCTCCACCAGCACATTTGTGGAGGCCACGACACCAACAAGTTAACACCAAACAAAAAACCCATAAGTACAAAGTTAAATAACACAGAAGCGCTATGTATGATATATGGCGCTATATAAATAGAAATTAATTGAAATAGACATGTAAAATGTGTGTAACTACAGTGGTATGAAAAAGTGTTTGCCCCCTTCCTGATTTCTTATTTTTATTTCTTTTTTTTTTTCTCCTGACGGAGAATGTCCGGCCATCTGTTTGTGACCTCAAGCTGAAACAAACTTGGGTTCTGCAGCAGGACAATGATCCAAAACACACCAGCAAGTCCACCTCTGAATGAAACAAACAAAATGAAGACTTTGGAGTGGCCTAGTCAAAAGTCCTGACCTGAATCCAATTGAGATGCTGTGGCATGACCTTAAAAAGGCGGTTCATGCTCAAACCCTCTAATGTGGCTGAATTTCAACAATTCTGCAAAGATGAGTGGGCCAAAATTCCTCCACAGCTGTAAAAGACTTATTGCAAGTTATCGCAAACGCTTGATTGCAGTTGTTGCTGCTAAGGGTGGCCCAACCAGTTATTAGGTTTAGGGGGCAATCCCTTTTTTACACAGGGCCATGTAGGTTTGTGATTTTTTTTCTCCCTTAATAAGAACCTTCAAAACTGTATTTTGTGTTGTCTTTGACTAATATTTAAATTTGTTTGATCTGAAACGTGTGTGACAATTTAAGTGTGACCATTTGGAAAAGAGCAGGCACTTTCAAATACTTTCAGATACTTTGCAGGTGATTGGATGAACCATCTGCCTATCACATCTATCACGAGCTAACTTCAACCAACCAGATCAGCAAACCATATGACGTAGTGGGTAAACATCTTTTCCATCAAGAAAAGCCTTCAGTGGTATTCTTCTCTTTATCCTCTACAGTTCTGCATGTACACTAACCCCTTTGTGAGTCGCAACTGTTGTTTTCAAATGAACAGTCGCTGTCTAATCTTAAGCACAGATAGCCTGCAGCTGCCAGTAGATCTTAACAGGACGCTGATTGGTACGAGCCAATGTGGTTTGGCCACAAGTGCATAACTTGAAGCCTGGCAAGATGGACTCTTACATGATCTTGTGTGATCTATATGCAGTATATGCATTATACCTATAAGTGGATAAACTGTATAGTAGTAGTTCCAGCATATAACAAAAAAACTCTGTCGGTGTCCGGTGTGTAAAGGCCTTTTACTAGCAAGGACCACAACCTGACCGAATACTTTTAAAGATTTATTTGACAGAGGTACAAGTTAGTAGTAGAATTTTTGATGATGGAGTGGTGTGGGGAAGCTTCGTGGGGACAACCGCCTTGGCACCTGAGTACGACGGACCTCTAGGACCCTACCGAGATAAATAGAGAGGGAGAATGGGGGGGAAAACGGAAGAAACACGGTAAAAGGGGTGGGAGGGTGGGGCGCAGTAAGCGAGAGCAAAACGAGGTGATGGTTAAGGATGGTATTTATGTGGGAGGGTGTAGTGTTGTGGTTACGTATTCAGGCTGTAGTCCTGCTCCTGAAATTCTGTTATATAACAACAATTCACTAATTTTTGGTGATTCAGCGGAGACCCGCTATTCTTGAAATAAAAGACGGGAGTAGGCTGACCGACTCGGTTAGTCTTTGTTTGCTTTGAGTAAGTACTAGTGTGTCGTCTGAAAAATGACATGTCTGAAAGACAGCTGTGACGGCGTGGGTCACAACGAACGGTAGCAGCGGTGAATTCAGAGCGTCTGAAGAACCCAAGGAAAAGGTGAGCAACAACATGGCTTCTAGGGTTCAAGCTACGTGAGTACTGCTATACCCGGAGTGGATGGTGTATTTGCAAGCAGAGAGCAAGTCTGTGGTAAGTGGGAGGCGGCAAGGATTTGGTGCTGGTTCGTTGCGAAGACGTGATCTGAGCGAGGCAGTTAGCTGAGCGTGGCTAAAGCCATCTTCGGGCTGCCGGTTATTAATTCTATGCACTTTATGCAAAGCTCTTATCTGGAAGCCGCTTTGGATAAAAGCGTCTGCTAAATGCCTAAATGTAATGTAATGTAATTGAGGGAAGGCTATTGTCGCACGGTAAACATTGGTGGTAAGTGTTTTGATGGCCATTTCGGAATGGGCGTAGGAATAGAAACGTGTAATGGTGGTGAGATCGGACGACGGTAAGTTAATGTTGTGAAAGTGGTGGAAACCCTCCGAGTTGTCCGGTTAGACCAAAAGCATCGAGGGCGAAATGCTGTTAAGGACAAAGTGCCAGGAGTCAACAATCAAGGGTATTAAGGCCGGATTTACGAGGTTGAACATCAGTGTCGAATATGGAGGACTGGCGTTGGTCGGTATCCGCAAATGGAGCGTCTGACGTTCTAATGATTATTTCTTTGACTGTTAAGTTGTCGGAGGATGGATTGTGGGACCCAGGAGATAGCTGCAGCTATTGTGGGGTAGATTCCGAAGAGCGCAGAGGAAGCAACCTGACATTTATTTGCCATTTATTCTGCTGCTAACCATTTCTGATTGTACAACCCCCCAAAACTGGCAGACGGAGCGGCGTCAGCATGGCTGATAGTAAGGGTGAGTCAGTTGGTCGACATGGAAGAAGTGATCCTGTTCCAGTTGGCGAGAAGACTGGATGAAGAACTGGATGAGTCCTGTTTATCTGGAACTGTCCAGGGAGAAGACTGAAGAATGATGGAAGGAGCGGTTAAGGGCAAGAAAAGATTTGCCCTCAGGGAGCGTACAAGCAGAGAAAGATTCTACAAACGGGATCAAGCTGTGAACGCCGGCGACGGTACTGCGGTGGGGTGCTGATGACACGATCTATATGCCATTCAATAAGGGGAAAGCGATGGATGTGGCCTGTGATGGCCGTTTGGAAAGTATGGGTGCCGGTGGGAGAAGGCTGAAGGTCTTAATTGGGCCCGATTGCTTAACTAGGACGGAAATAAAGCGTGAAGAGGCCGGGTGGGATGGGAACCACAAAGGGAGCGTGGTAAGTCATTGTCGAGTGTGCCCCAGTTCGCGTCCTTGCCGAACTGGGGGGATAGGCGGTGGCTTTGAAAGCACAAGCACACACTGTGGGAGTGACCTCTCTGGGACGGGTGGGAGGTCTCTCCGATGGCAAGGGTGGCCTTTGTGCCTTTTGAGAAATCCGTTGCCGGTGGTTGTTGAAGGGAAGGCGTGATCCAGCGAGCAAGATTTACGCGATTATCGTCCATGGGAACTGGGTGCAGGGGATGGAAAGATGTAGTTGGTAGTTGCCTGCTGGGCTGGGAGAGTTAGTGCCGGCATCCCGGTGCCGGGGATGACTCCAGCTCCGGCTGACAAGAGCTGTTAGAGCTGGGAAATGGAGGGTCCTGCCATCCTGGTGTCGGGAACCCTGGATAAAGTGAGTCGATGTGGTTGTTGGAGGGAAATGGCCATAGGCTCCAGCTGACGAGGGATCCTGGCATCCCAGTGCCGGGAACCCTGGATAAAGCGAGTTGATGAGGTTGTTAGAGGTAAATGGCCGGAGGCGCTGGTATCCCGGTGCTAGAGGCTCTGGCTGACGAGGGATCCTGGCATCCCGGTGCCAGGAAGCTTGATACACAGACAGATGTGGTTGCCAGAGGTGAGCGACCGGGGCACTGGCGTCCCGTTCCGACAAACGAGAGCGGTTAGAGAAGGAAAATGGCCAGAGGCGATGGCAACCGGGACTTGAGAACCTTTGTGCGATCGCATGTGAAAGTGAGATTTGCCCGACGATAGAGAATCCTTGAATCGCTGGAGATGTGCGGCCGGGGGTGCTGGCGTCCCGGTGCTAAAAGCTTCGGCTGACGGGGCTGATGGACCTGGGGACGGGATCCTGGCACCCCGGAGACAGGAACCCCGGAAATGTGGGCCAATGCGGTTGTTGGGGGTGAACGGCTGGAGGCGCTGTTATCCAGGGGCCGGAGCGGGCTGACGTTGAATTCTATTTAAAACTACTGGTTAAGGGTAAACGTAAATGTGATAAGATTGTTATTTACGTCGGTGGTAATGCCGCCAGTCAGAGGTTACGGAAATTAGTGTTGAGTCAATGTGTACATATGCGAAGACGATGTCAGACTCCGTCTTGTTATGATATAGCGCTATACAAATAAAATTGAATTGAAAATTGAATTGACTGGTGTGGTTGCCAGAGTGAACGGCCCGGGACTGGCCTACCGGTGCCCGAGGCTCCGGCTAACAGGAGCTGTAAGTGCTGGAGGTGAACGGCCAGAGGCGCTATCATGCAGGGGCCAGAGTAAGTGACGTTGAATCTTTTTTTTTTTTTTTTAACTGCCGGCTACGGGTAGATGTAAATATGTTAAGATTGTTATTCACGTTGGCGGTGATGACGCCCAATTACGCCAGTCAGAGGTGACGAAATTTAACGTTGAGTCGGTGTGTACGTATCCGAAGACAGTGTCAGACTCTGTCTTTGTTATGATGTGGCGCTATATTTAACAACTTGAATTGAACTAATGTGGTGGCCAGAGGCTGTGGCCAATGAGAACTGGCAGACCTGGGGGAAGGAGGATCCTAGCATCCGTGTGCCAGGATCCCGGGGTAGTGCGAGCTGTTGTGGTTGTTGGATGTGGAGGGTGGAGGGCTGATGGCACTGGCATCCCTGTGCCGGACACCCCAGCCGATGCTAGCTGCTGGAGCTGGAAAGCTGGGGGTGCTGGCATCCCAGTGCCAAATGCCCCAGCCGAAGCTAGCTGTTGTAATTGCTGGAGGTGGATAGCTGGGATTCTGGCATTCTGGTTCTGCTGACCTCGGCTGGAGCAAGCTGCGGTGGTTGTTGGAGTTGGATGGGTGGGGTGCTGGCGTCCCGGTGCCAGACGCCCCAGCTAATGCTAGCTGTGGTAGTTGTCGAAGTTGGATGGCTGGGGGCGCTGGCATCCCGGTGCCAGAGGCCCCAGCTAATGCTAGCTGTGGTAGTTGTCGAAGTTGGATGGCTGGGGGCGCTGGCATCCCGGTGCCAGACGCTGCTGCTAGCGCTAGCTGCTGCCATTGCCGGAGGTGCGTGGCTAGGGGTTCTGGTATACCAGTGTCGTAGTTACTGGCTGAAGCCAGCTGCTGTGGTTGAGTGTGAGCCATTGGGGGCAAAGGCATCCCGGTGCCGAATTCTCCGATTAAAGCTGGCCCGGCATGGTTGCTGGAGCTGGTGCTTGTTTTGAAGATAGTGGTAGGAGGAGGAGGGGTCTGGAATTTCAGAGCTGGGTGATCCATCTGCGAGAGGAATTGGTGTTACGTGAGGGTGGATGGAAGTTGCTGAAGCCCTGGTGGTCTTTCCTCTGGCCAAATATCCCAGTCTTCCCTTCTGATGCTGTTTGTCCTGCTGCTTTCATGCTGGAGGACGTGGTGATGAGGATGCTGGGCCGGGAGACGAGGATGGTTTGTAGTGGTCTGTCATGTCGAGAAGAGATGAACCGAGTGGAATATGGACCCAGGAAGAGACAGTGTACAAACTTTCTGAACTCGCCCACTTCCTGGACGGCTTTTATGCTTATGGAGAAGCGGGGTCTCAGGCACTGATGCGTTGGAGACTGCCAGGACTGCTAGCGTGGATCGATGGAAACTTGGAGCGTGGAACAGGACGTCGTCCGACAGGGAGAAGGAAACGAATTCCATGATGTCAATCAGGTGAGTGGTTCGAGACACTGAGTAAAGTTGCTCGTGGTGCGTGCCGAGTGCGTCTGGCGCAGTAAGCAAGAGCGAAACGAGGTGATGGTTAAGGAAGGTATTTATGTGTGAGGGTGTAGTGTTGTGGTTACATATTCAGGTTGTGGTCCTGCTCCTGAAATTCTGTTATATAACAACAATTAATGCTAAACTATGCTGACCAAATTCTGACTCCAGCCCTGAATTTAATGCACAATGAGAATGATTTGATTTAATATCACTCTTTTGCAAAGAACGTGAATAAGTTTATTTCCTAAAACGTTGAACCAACAACCAAATTGTTACCTTTAAAAATGCCATTTCATATACTATTATTATAAAGTACACTGTACTTCCACTGTATACTAACTATACTATAGATTAATATTAAACAGTGCACTAAATTGGGCATGTGTCACAGACATCAACCAACTGCACTTTCAGAACTTTCACTTTTTCCCCAGTGAATACACTATACACCCACAATGCAGTTGTTATGTTGTATGTATTTAGGACAAATCTTAAAACTCTAATATTAAAAAAATAAAATAAAATACATGAAACATGGTGTTTCATAGAGACAGAATGACAAAAAGAGATGAAAAATGAGCAGGTCATATATTTGCAGGTGTAGGTGTATCTGTAGCCAAAAAGAATCCACAGGTATCAGCTTCCATAGCAGGCTGATTCAGTATCAGGTGTGATATCGGAGTCAACAGTGTTTCTGCTCGGATGGAATATTTAACGAATTTGATGTATGGTGGGCACCAATGTCTGTGTGTTTCCCCCAGCATCTCATGTGAGGGGAAACAGAGATCTGCTCCTGAGATCATCAGAGGGGTCCTTCCACGATGGCCTGCAGGAAGGAGGCCTGGTTAGGCGGCTGTAATGACCAAACACTACGCTGATTGGACATCTTGCATGCATTAAGGCGGTTTAGATGATGCACTGTGTCCTTCAGCTCAGGAGATCCGATAACAAAGCCGAGCTGTATGTGGTAAGACGATCCCGGCGCAGGGCCATGGCTGCAGGCCGCTGCCTCTGCTCCCAAAGAAACACCTCTCTGTTCCAATGCCATGAAAGTGGAGACCTTGAGATGCACACAATAAAGAGTCACATGTGGATGCAGACATGTGGAGAACAGACAGGGGGACAGAGGAAGAGCTGTTGTATGAGAAGCAAAACAATAAGCTGAAAATTTTAAACAAACTAAGACCATTTTAACATAAGATTGTGAATTTTCCCTCTGGGGATCAATAAAGATCTTATCTCATCTAACCTTATCTTGTAACGGACAGTTTTCATTGTGGAAGTCCTAAAACCAAAAGCCACTATTTATATCAAATAACTGCTCAAATTTATTATATATTAAGTGTGATAGTATGTATAGTTTTTGTATAGTGCCTTTGTCTCCAGACTCATTTTGGTACATTTCTATGGACTTTCTATGCATTCAGTTTTTTCTTTCTTTAGCACCTTTTAATCTCACATGCACAGCATCCTTGTTTTCAGCACAAACTCAGCTGTAGTTCTGATTTATAATTGGTTTCACAAAGTATGAAGCTGCCAAAAACCCAAATAATGATTATCACTCAAAATATTTAATCATAAAAGTTTTTTAAAGACAGAAGATAAAACTAATACAGTAAAGTGTAAAGTGATTTTATCCTATTATTGAAAGCCTATGTACATCACTGAATATAGTATATAATATTAACAATCCCAAGTTTTAAAAAGGTCTTTAAATATAATTGTCATCATAAATGGCAATTGTAATGAAATGTATTACCTACAAGACAATAAGAAATATTTGTATTTTCTGGTCAGTTTATTTAACTTTACAGTGTTTTATTTATACATAAGCTTAAATTTTCCGCAAACACCACCCACATTTTTCACACTGTAATGCGAAAAAAAGAGTGAATGTTTTAAATATTCTTGTACGGGGCAATGACCTGAATGTTAGGCAGAAGAAATTGGGCCATGTGGGGAAAATGTGAGTTATGAGATAAATATAATAATATCCTGTGTGCCTATTTCTTTTCTTGTTTGTGTGTAGGCTCTGAAACCAGTCAGAAGCAGGCAAAACCTCCACTGCCACCAGCTAACAGCTTTCAGATATCTGTATTTGTTCTCTGCAGCCTGGCATTATTTCTGATAGAGAAAACAAAAGCTCCATTTTTATGGCTGTAATCAGCTGGCATCCCTTTCCACCCAGCAGTACTCTGGTTTATATATATCGACATTTTTACACTCAACAAGATCACATCTACCAGTTACAACAACAGCATGAATTACGAGGCTGTACTTTATATGTCTTATGATGACATGTGTGGGAAAGACAAATGGTGGCAGTACAGATCCCATTCAGCCATAAGAGGAAAGGAGTTACATACGTCTGGCCAGTAATCATGTGGCAGGAGCAGCAGATTTGGTTTGAGGAGAAACAAAAGGTGTCTTTTGGTGATATTTGTCTCTTGGCTCTGAGTTAGCTTAATTGCAAAGATCTATTGTTCTGGTGGCTCCTGAGGCTCACTGAGACCAGCAGATGACAAGTAAGTGGTCTGCTGCACAACCACCAGTTGATTCAGTACAAAGCATTGTTTGTGTTTCTTTTATTTCTTTTTCCAGGAGGAAAAAAAGACAATGGAGGACAGAACAAAGTCAAAGTAAGCTACGTCAGAGCTACTATCAGAGCAGTGAGAGTGAACCAAAACAGTAAAACCAAAACAATAAGCTGAAAGATGCTTTAAAAATGCTCTGTAGATGTGAAGGGAGCTGCGGGTTGGATGATAATTCTTGATGGTTTGTCACTAAGAGTGACTCCTTCACATTACACATAGTTATTTAATTCGTTGTTAATACAGAAATATTGATTAGCGTAGCTTTAAGTAAAGGGTATTTTTCCACCACAGCATGTGGTACCTTTTAAGAAATACAACTTTCTAGATGAAAAACAAATTCAGTTTTCGCAGGAAAAGTAAGTGGCTTTTTTTTTTAGCTTTGCTATTACTTTATTATAGTTTGGTTGTCTCAGAGAAGATGATACAAACTGTATAAACTTATTGATATGAAATTTGGTTAGTTTGATTAATGGGATAAAGGTTTTTGGTGTAAATCCTGATCCAGGTGCAGACCAAGACGTCCTTATTGTCTGGTTACAGTGAAGGACTGGTTAGTGCTTCTATGTGTTTTCTGCTGTAGAATCTGGGAAGTGGTGAATGCAGTTTGTCATGGCATTCATGTTGCGTTGTGTGGTGCTGGTGTTGTGGTCTAGTCCCCTGAGACTGACTCTTCATCCAGGACCCCCCCCCCATGCTTCCTAGCCAGCTCTGGGCTGAATGAAAGAGAAAATAAAGAGATCTGAATGTCAGTGGGGAGCCGAGTGCATTCCTTTCGCCGTGTCCCGAGACCAGTCACCCAGAACAACTTGTGATCCTGGGACAAAGATGACGACAGCAGGTGGCCGTATAAAGAAATTTTCCTCCCAGAATTAGATCTTATCCCAGGGAAGTGCCATTGAGTCATAGATAATACCCCCACCCCCTCCACCCTGCTGGGTCCAGAAGGATTTTCATTTCAATTTCTTTACACAACGATGCTTTTCATCTTGAACAGGGTGAGATGACAGTGCTGCAGCTATGAAATAAATGGGAAGCAGTTGAAAAGCAGAATTATCCCCTGGACCTGCAACATTGCTTGGAATGCCCCACTGTTTCCATTCATGTACAACGGTGACATTCTCAGATGCAACAGAAAATATATGTATACGCACATACAGTCACACACAGATAGAGAGAGATCGGATCAGACAGGAGTGGTACCCACACACACACACAAGCTTTAATCCAAACAAGACTGGTATTTTATAATTTCATCTCCTCTCTCTCCTTTTTTCCCATCCCGTTTTCCAGGGGGCATATAAATGATGCATGAGGACGAAAATGTCACCCCCAAAATAAAGAGAAAGCAATTGTCACATAGAAAATGGTTATTTTCAACTTTTTCTTCAGTGTTTGCAGCTTCACTGTAGTGAAATGCCAGCTGTTACAAAAAGCTGGATGATTCAAAATGTTACACAGACATAATTCACACAGATGCTGCACAATCATCGGAGAGCAACCTGCCTGATCTAAACTAAGCGATGTCTAAGTCATTACTTTATCTTCAACCTGCACTGATCTTTGCATTAAAGTAATCACTTTAATCTGGTTTATTCCAACTTCAGCCTTGTTTTCAGGTATACTAACATCTGGGGAAATGGCAGCATTGGGTAAGAATCAAAAGCAGTTGGATGAGATAGTCGAGGCAGATGAGTGCCCACCTAGAACCTGGTTCTGGTTCTGCTCAAGGTCTCTACTTGTTAAAGGGGGGTTTTCCTTGCCACTGTCGCCTAGTTCTTGCTAAATAATATTATTAAGAGTACAGTCTAGATGCGCTCCATATTAAAAGTGCCCTGAGATAACAGTTATGTTATGATTTGGCGCTATATAAATGAAACTGAATTGAATTGAATCAGACAGGTTGTAGACAAGTCAACAATTGATTTGACATGACATTGGGGATAGTCATGGCTGGTTGAACAGGGTAAGTAGTCCCAGGGGAAGAAATATCACCCAGGCCTCTAGTGACCCCCCACTGCCCACTTACCACCATGTCTGCATGTCCCTGCCCACTCCCACCAAGCACAGTGAACACAGCAGACTACACGTCTTCATTATTAAGCCATGTATGTCCACCAATGTACACCTATGCTGGAATAAAACTACGTGGTCCCGGGTTTTAGTTAGTTGATTATGACCACTTCAGTTATGAATATGCTCCATGTGAGCACAACATACTCTAAAGCAGTCTTTCCAAACTTAGGATGGTGACTCATTTTTATTGGGTCTCCACTTGGTAAAATGGCTAACTAAAATCAGTAATGTGTGTAATTATGTGTTTGATATTTCAGGGTTCAAGGCAGAATGTCTGACTTAAGTGACAACCTCTGTTTTATATTACACCTATAACATTTCTCTTGCAGAGACAAGCATGAGGACCAATTCCTGTCCCATGAGCCAATGAAAACTCCTTCATGGGCTCATCAGCATACTTTTTCATGGTATGGAGCACATAGGGCTTTTTCTGCTTTTTTCTGACTGTTTATCAGTCTATGCTAATTTTCCACTGTTACTTCCCAATTTACACGGACTGTAGATCTTGTGACTTCACCCTGCAGACCAAAGTGAATATTTGAAGAGCTGAAACCATGGTTTCATTTTTCTGATGGATAGCTTTGCTGGGAACTGTAAACTGTGGTTTTGAATCCTTTTATGTGCTGAAAGCATAGTTTGAACTCTAAACTGTGGATGACTCATAAACCTAAAAGGCATGTTTAGTAGGTTATAAAAGCTTTGAGCTTGTTTCTTCATTGGGACTTATTTACATATAAGACCGTGCAGTTGCGTGTTGTGCTCAGTCTTTTTGTCATCAGGGTTCATCGAGATCCAAGAACATGTTCTTAACCTCAGCTGAAGTCTCATGGAATATATTATCATGTTTCACTCAAAATTAGGTTTACCTCAAATGCTACACCAACCAGCCAACTTTAGATCCACATGCATGTGTATGATATTATGTGGGTTTAACACAGCTTTGACTTAAAATACATCAAACTACAATATTTAATATACAACTATATATGTATTAAATTATTCTACAATGGTGTTGTCAGTTGTCTCCAGAATCCAAACCGAGAACCACTAAAACTACAAATGGAGTGACAAGTTTCTTGTGTTGGGCAGTAACGCATCACTTAATAATGCATTACAGAAATGTGATTAATTTTACTTTCTGTAATTACATTACAGTTACTCTGTTACTTCAGCATTTTGGGTGATCAGCTTGTCCGGTTGGATGGAGGATTGATATCATGTTTGTTCCCTTTTATACTTCAATACACACTATAGCCTACAACTTTTAGGACATCATGATTTAAATAAGGGCTAGTTCACTGGCAAGGACCACACCCTTGACGGTTACTTTTGAAAGATTTATTTGAACAGAGGTACAATGAATGTTTGAATTATGATGATGGTCGTGAGATGGTTTGGGGAAGCTTCGTGGGGAAGTTCGCTGTGGCACCCGGGTACGACGAACCCCCTTCAGGACCCTACCGAGAGAAATAGAGAAAGAAATAGAAAAGAAAAGAGGGAAGAACGGGAAAACGGATGAAAAGGGATGGGCAGTAACTAGAGTGAAACGAGGGGACGGTTAAGGATGGTATTTATACTGATGTATAGCGGTTAATGTAATTGGGGTGTGGTCCTGCTCCCGAAATTCCGCTAAATAGCAACAATTAATTTTTTTTAGTAAGTCTGTGGGATCATCATGTGATGATCACCCAGAAGTCATAATTACATGGTTTGGCCAATATGTCAAATTGGCTTCAAAGCCTGCCGCACTTCCTGGGAGCTTGGGCAGGTCTGGGAGCTCCTTACCTTCCAAGCAGAGAACAAGAGGACAATGCGTATGTTATACAGCAACACTGTTACACCACTTTTGCTTCCAGAACATTGTTCAGTGTAAATAAGCAAAGTTGGCATAATGATGGGTCTTCTTTAAGGCAGTGTTAAGGGCTCTCTGTGTGAGTTGTGTGTTCAGTGGATGGAATGGTCCAGTACGTGTTAACTTGGCACAGGGGTTGGAGATGGGTCAGGTGGCCAGCTTCCACCAAAAGGGGAGGAACATATCCTTCTGTAACTCCAAAGTCTTATTTACATGTGAGGGCTTCACACTGTCGCCTCACAGCAAGAGGGTTCTGGGTTCAAACCCACCGGCTGGCTGGCTGTGTGCAGGTTAGTTTAGGTTTGTGTGTCTCTATGTGTCAGCCCTGTGATTGACTGGTGACCAGTCCAGGGTGCAAAACAGTGTTTCATTCCTTAAACTGCTTTATGAGTTTATTTAAATGGAGTACTTAAATGGAGTGTGTTTCTATGAGCAGTGTATCATGCATGGTTACCCTCTCTATCTGAAAACACTCTCTATCTGAAAACCTGAGCCAGCCAATCTGCTATCCCAGCCTCACCTTTCCTGGATCATTTGCTGGCTAACACCTGATACTTTCATGTCGCTAACTCGCAGGCTGCCCACAATTGCCTTGCCAAATGGCCTGAGACCACCTATTCTGCAGGTCCCTATTGTGGATCACTTGAACCCCGTCCAGGAGCAAACTCTGTCTAATTGACCCCATATGTTCTCAGAGAGTTCAGATCCACCCGCTGGCAGTATCTACGGTTCAGTACCAAAATCGCTTAAATGCAGACTTAATGCATGTATAGCCTCAGTGTTTGAAGACACAAACATGGTATTGATCAAAAGGCAACAAGTCAGAGATAAAAGCAACCTAGCTTTTGTGGCCATAAAAAGAAAATTTAGATGAATACGCTGATATCTGTAGCGTATAAAAATGCCATAAACGTTACACGCATGAAATTAACAGAGTAATTTCCAAAGATGAAAAGACATTAATTATTTAATTTGTGACATTTTAATGTGTGGAGTGTTTATCTTGTCGGAACAGTTTGTCCTGAAGCCTGGCCCATCCTTAAAGGCTGGAGTGGCAAGGGGCCTTTAAAAGACGTGTCTGCCAGAGAGAAGGGACAAGCAGCAGTTGGCAGGACTGTTAGGAGTTAGCGACTATTGGCAGCTGCACAGTGTGGAGGAGCTGCTGCTCTGTGTAGCCTTCACTTCCAATTGTAATTTATTTGCAGGTTGTTAAGGGAATTTGTAAAAACAATCTAGGACATTTGCTAATAAACACATTTCCATTTTGTTGCTCTACATAGAACAAAAAATGATTTAACCAATTTGTGAGCACTTTACTCCTTCTGTTCTAAATGTTTGGTAATGTTGGTCTTTTCTGGGGAGAAAGAAAACATTAACAACATTCTACAGTGTACCAGGATATCATGTGTTTTAAGTTTTTGGCAGCAAAAGCCATGTCTTTGGGGTACACTACAAAAATCTCCATCCTTGCATTTTGTATGTTGAACCATGGAAATCTTATTTTGTTAAAACAACAGAGAGAAAAAATCTGGCAGTGGTTAGAATATTTCACCTGTTTCCAATACTCTAATTGTCTAGAACCAAGTTGTTCTTTTTTGATTCCAGTACAGCGATGTGACCTGTTTTAAAAAATGTGACATTTATAAAACTACAAATCTGAATCAGGGGGACTTGCACTGAAAACAATGTGAAATTTGTGTTGTTTTAAGAGAAATAAGTATTTTAGTGCCTTTGCTGGTGACTATTTTATTTGGTGTATTGGCATTAATGACCACAAAGTCCTGTGTGTATTTATTTTATTTCTTTTGTTGTGGTTGTATGTGTGTCATTCTAAGGTTTTAGGGTGTTTAAAATTAAAAACTTAGCCAAGCAATGAAGAGACTTTAAAACAGTATTTAGACCTTCATTGTGGGAATTAAATGTTACTTAAAGTATAATAGAAGAGTAAACTGAATACAAATTGTTTTATTTAGCTTCCAGTAAGAACTTTCTGAGGGTGGTGGTGGGGTGTTGGGGGACTCAAGACCTCATTCTTTTTCGAAAATCCTGGCTACAGCCCTGGCTAATGAGTATTATAGTGAATAAACTAAAAATAAACTACAGACAATGGAGCTCTATTGCACAGAGGAATAAGGAATAATAAGGAATCATATTGTTTTTTCATTTTATTTAACAATCATAGGAAAGTGTGTGTGTGTGTGTGTGTGTGTGTGTGTGTGTGTGTGTGTGCTGCCAAGAGCTGCCTATGAAAATATCAGCGACTGAAGGAGGGGGGTCTTAAATTAAAGAAAAGTCAAAGTCTCTGAGCCATAATGGCAGTCAAATCTGTAAAAGATGTCATTAAATCAGACTTGAGGATTTGTGTCGATTAAGTTTATTATGATGTAAAAATGTTTAATTTAGTTCCATCTGATTAATTGTGATCATTACAGGAGAATGCCTACAAATATTTATCACGGTAGTTTTCTAGCTTTATTTCTATTTACCTCATTATCCATCCAAATTTTCCATCAGCTTCCTTTCAGGACATAAGATTGTGTGGGAGGCAACTCCAGACACTGGTTTTGACTGTCACATGACCATCATGAGAATGTGTTTGATAGCTGTATCCATCAAGGCTATTGTCATTCTTGCAGCCCTAAACAACACAGCGTGTTGAGATATAATTGCATTACGAGCTCCCAGACAAGTAATCATGCAAGATGTCTCCCAAATGAGTTGCAACATGAAGCTCCACAAGTTTCTAACTGTCAGTGAAGAGATTAGAGGAAAGGTTTTAACCAACTGGTTTCTGGAGAAATTACAACACACAAGATCCCTGGGACTCATTAAGGAGTCAGAACTCTGTTTTCAACATGCTATAATGAGACATTATGCCAATCTTTGACTTGGTCATAGTGAATTAAATAAAGTCACAATATCTTGATTGTCTTAGCATTGCAAACTGAAGTAGCATGTAACAAATAGTTTGCTACCCTGGATGCCTCATAATCCCATGTAAAGAAATAAATGTTGAAAGTGTGCTCATCAACACCAAGGTGCTGAGCAGATGGATATGCTGACTACATTCAAATGCACAGAATCAGCTTTTTTTTTGCCCATATTCTGAAAAAGACAATATACATAATACAGTAATACAGAAACCCTGAAGTCTTTCAATGTACATATGGGCATCGGAGTGTTGTACTGAGATATTGATGTTGAACTAAGCTGTTTACATGGATGATGAAAATGAATATTCCAGTTTACATGTAGCCTTGTAGACCGTGCAAACACAGCCTTCAACTTTCATTTGTTAAACCACCTTCTTGAAAAGGTATTTGCTCATATCCAAAAACCTGTTGACATAAAGACTTTCATCACGTTAAAAAGTAGGTGTGTTTCTCCTTCCCACAAGAAACGTGGGCTTTTCTTTCTGCATGCATCTCTACAACAGCCCTGCAAACTGTTGGCTAGTTGGTTTGTTTCCAACGCACAGAGCTGACTGTGAAACAACTTAAAACAAACTAACTACAAACCCAGCTGAGAC
This sequence comes from Nannoperca obscura, assembly GCA_036024295.1. Lineage (NCBI taxonomy): Eukaryota > Metazoa > Chordata > Actinopteri > Centrarchiformes > Percichthyidae > Nannoperca > Nannoperca obscura. The sequence continues at coordinate 15,769 of JAVQJL010029052.1, forward strand.
ACAGAATGTGCTGTATACATGAATAATATCAGTAAATCTAACACGTCTAAATCAGAAAATGCTACATTCAGAATAAGGCCTAATTCAGAATATACAAATGGAATATGCTGTTTACATGACCCTTGTCAAATCTGGAATAGTGTCATATTAGGAATAATAGTGGAAAATTTGTGTGCATGTGAATGTAGTCACTGTTGTTTCAGAATCAGAATCAGAATCAGAAATACTTTATTAATCCCAGAAGGGAAATTGCTTTTTGATACAGTTACAAACAATAAAGTTATTGAAAAAAGAATAATAAACAGTAGAAAATAGAGGGTGTAGAGGGAGGGTCCGAATATGTTTGGACCAGGGGCAGGAGCTGCTCCAGGACGAGTTTCATGATGTGGGAGGTCAGTGCCACAGGTCTGTAGTCCTTGGCTCCTCTGGGGCGTGGAGTCTTGGAACAGGAACTAGGCAGGAAGTCTTCCACAGCACAGGGACCCTCTGCAGACTCAGG
>JAVQJL010029055.1:0-19511 GCA_036024295.1 Nannoperca obscura
GAGACAATAAGAGTGATAGAGAGGGTGGGGGGGCGGCAATGCAATGCCAAGAGATAAATCTGTCCTAATCAATCACACAAATGAAAACACACACACACTTTTGCTTGCTGGTGTGCAGAGTTGTACTGGTTTAAATCCAGTTGTCCATAACAATGGAAAAATCTTCTACTGAAGCGCCATCATCATCCACTTCCAAAACAGGTTGTAATACTATCACCAATAACTGAATTTCATAAAAAGATCCATCAAGGACTCATTTAATCACACACCAACAGAATAGCTGCATGGCTAATATGATTCAGAGGAGATGAACAGGTTTGAGTTTCATCTCTCAGAGGACAAAGGGAAGGTTGGAATAGCGAGTGCGCTGGAAGAAGAGTGAGATTGAGGGTTAAATCTACCAGGCAGAAACATGCAAGACTCCCAAAGGATAGAGTGAAAGGAAATCCTGTTCTCATCGTAGAGCCTCTCCCCTTACTCTTGTCTATCCATCCACCCACGTCACCCTCTATCCCTACACCCTTTACCAATCCAGTATTGACAGATGCCACCATCTCCAACCATTCAGCAGGTTACAGTGTGGTCACACTGTAATCTTAAGGAAGAGACATGGAACAAAAATCTAACAAGCTATTTTGAGTCCTTTTCAAGGCAATTTGGCAGATACTCACATGATTGATAAAAATTTATTTCATAAAAGGCACTGAATGAAAAAGTTCCATTTTAGTTTGGTTTCATATTAGTGCCATTTTGACTTGGAGGATGGTGGATATGTGATTCATTTGTCATATGATCTCTCTTTCTCTGGCAGCTTTTATTGCTGGCATGCAGTTATTTCCTTTGACACAGCCTCTGGAAAGTCCTCATTTATATAGATATTTGTACCTTATTTTGTATTTTGCGTACAGCCTTATACCCAAGTTATCTGACTACAATGGGTCTGGACCCTGGTGGAATTTCCATTCTTAGGTCTCCCTGTTCTATGTTCTCTCTCAAAAGTAACTTTGGCCAGTCGTCGGTGGATGCATACTGAACTGACAACTTAGACAAAATTATAGTCCAGACACAGCTTTCAGGAGTGAATACGCTTAAGTTGAAAAGCAGATTTAACAAATCCTTGATTATTAGAAATTTGCAAGTGGTTCAATTTGAGAACAAGTTGATAAACTATACTACAGTTGAATTCATAAGAACACAGTAGCATATGGGCATGGAAGCATAATGTCTTCTTAACCTTCAAACTTTAAAGGCCGTGAAAACAAATTTTCTTAATCAGCCCTTAACTATGACTGATGGGTGCATACACAAACACGATTTTCAGCCAAACCTGAAAGATTTTTTAACTTCTTTTTTTTCTGTTGAAGGTGGTTGGAAGTAGGCAGAGCTCAGTTGGAAAAAGGTGATGTCCCTTATTTCACTTAAGTCAATCATATTTGATCAAACCACACCCAAGATTAAAGTGTTACACTCTTAAAATATGTCTAACTGTGATTGCTGCTTATTTGGTTGTGAATATACAATGTTACAAAAAGATTTGTAAATACACTAACAAATGCCCACATCTTTCTAATTTTTCTTTAATTTACTGCTTTTATTTGGCTATCATCTCCACCTCTTAGGCCGGACAAGTGCGCTACAGCCATAAATGACTATAGACATTTAATAGTTTTACTTTGACGCTTTTCCCTGTAGCACAACAAAATCTCTATTTAAAAGGGTGAGTTTGAGAATGTGAACATTGGGTTGCGCAGATTAAGGCAGGTACTTTCATCCCCAATTACGGTGGCTCCCAATCCCAGGCATGCTGAAAATTAGACTTTATTCCAAACAGCCTGAACTTAATTGTCAAAACTGGGCGAATTATTTTAACAGAGCACAAGTAAATTGGTCAAACTGAAATGGCATAGCACAACCGATATGCACAAGCATCGCAAAAGAAAACATCCTGTGGCTTTCAGACCTCTAAATGACGAGACTGCATCATAAGTAGACTATTTGGTCAGATTAAGCAACCATTTGCAGATAAATAAGTGGAAATCAGATTATAATCGGCACTAGCTACTGAAGTAACGTTAAATTATACTCTACTCATACTTCTTTTAATTCCTGGCACTATGTTTTTGTCATGTTGGAAAATTGTTAGTATCTTTGAGAAAATGCTTGGGGAAAAAAAAGGTAGTTTGGTAAGGTGACCACACTAGTGCTTGCATCATCTGATAAGTATTTCATTTCTCAAAACAAGGAGGAATCCAAACAAGTTGCACTAGTGTTGAATATGTTTAGGGACATTTGTTTCAAACATGCCCTTATTACTGCACAAAACTAAAATTAATTTCTTATGAAAATGTATGAAAGACAACAACCAGTAACAAACATTTTCCATTTGTTGAAATCCGCACAAACAAGGAGAGACGACCAAAGCGTTTCCTCGAAGCTGCAGAGACACAGCGAGCTGGATGGTATAGGAACTCGCTGACAAGCGTGCACGAGCGGGGGAGGGGCGAGACAGGCATGTTATATGTCAACCAGAGTGTTGCACGCAACACACTGTGTGTGTGTGTGTGTGTGAGTGAGAGAGAGTTGTAGAATAAAGGTCACAGCACAGCACTCTGCCAGAGCTGTGACCTTGAGCTGCTGACGAAGGCACGCGTGTATGTGTGTGTGTGTGTGCATGTGTAATAACCATGCTTAGTGAACAGATGGAGCTTAGAGTACCAGACATACAGTCATCATGACTGACTGACCAGCTTGGTGTGTGTGTCTCTTTCTAACAAGTGCATCGTGAGGCAGAGAGAGAACTCTCTTACTGTGCCACAGACACACACCACTCTGAATACTCCTATAGCTAGGCTATCCTATTTCCCCAGGCACATTTGCCATCCCATTCCAGACCACACCATCCCAAGCCACACTGTCGGCATGTGTGTGTAATGACGGGCTGCCGGGCCTACAGCTAGAGTCAGGACGACGCATGCAGCTCACCAGGGCGAGGGAGCAGGGCTCACCAGTCAACCTGGCATCTAGGTCAGGAGTGCTGGATAAATTAAGTGTGACGGCTGAAATGTCAACCACAAAACGCAGCCACACAGGCATGGTGGTGTGGGGGAGTAGTAAGCAAAGAGAGGGGATTATAGTGTGAATGAGAATAAAAGCGAAAAAGGGGACTAGATCTGTGTGTGTGGTCACAGGGCTGCTATTGTATGTGAATGGGTCAGTGGAGAAAGGGGGCTTTGAGCAACAAAACAAGCTAATGGAAGCTGAGGGCATGTGATGCAGACAACACACACACACACAGAGAGAGACAGAGAGCTGCTAACCTCTTACCACCAGCCCTCCCCTATGCGTCTCATTTGATAAAGATCCTGGTCTTTGCTTGTTTTCCCATATCTTAATCACCTCTGTGCTTTTTTCCCCCCTCTTCACTGTCTTCCTCTTTTTCCAAACTGTCTCTCTGCACATCCGGCTACACAACATTAACTTAGAGATGACACCCCTGAAATGCATTAAAACTAACAGTGAGACGGGCAGAAAGGGAGCGGAAAGAGAGGAGACGGGGAGGAGGGAGAGACAGGAAGGGAGGTTTCCTCTACAGAAGAGGGGGAGATGTGGGAGCAAGAGGGAGGAGAGATTTTGCTGGAGGCGCCTCACACACACGGAAACACAACAACACACAAGGAAGACAGCAGAAGACACAAAAAGGCAAAAAACACAGTGATATGAAGACACATGCACAAAACCCCACTAAACCAGTGCCCAATGCACCGGTGTTCTCACACATTTCCCCACCCACATGAAATACACCCACACATGAAAACAAATGCACATAGTCTTGATCTCTCTCACACTCAGCGTTGCTACCACATCAAAGCGTTAGTTTGACGGAGACTCACCTGTACGTGAGGCACTTTCTGTGGGGTAAGAGGGGGTGAGGAGAGCAGGTGTGAGGCGGGAGGCGGAGGTGCCCATGGGTGGGAGGCCTGACTGGGGGGAGGGGGCGTGCTCTGCAGGTGTTGGGGGTGGGGGGGCAGGTGCGTGTGCTGTGGCTGAGCACTCTGGGCTTGTGGTGCTAAACCCTGGTTTGGGGCAGGAACTCCATGTTGACTGACAGGCGGACCCTGGAATCCCATGGGAGCTTGCTGCAGAGGCTGCACGCTTCTGGAGGCCTGCTGCTGGGCCTGGAGCAGACGCTGGTCGCCCCCCTGACTGATTGGAGCTTCATGAAGCCCTGGAAGTAGAGACAGGGAGAGGAATACAGTATCATCACTGACTGTATGGGTGCATGATGTTGACAACCGGTTACCTCCTGTCCACCACGAAGATTCTGAAATTGAGACTACCTTTTCTTTTCTGTGTTAGTGTTTCAATTACCCAAACTGTAAAATACAGTAACACTAGCTGGCTGCAGTAAGACCCAATAGTCAATAAAGTGAGAGCAAATACAGATTGGTTGATACGTGTAAAATAAATATACATCCCAGGTTGAGAGATTATATCAAGTTGAATTTAGATGTTTCTGAATGACTTAAATAATTAAGTAAATAAAAGGTTTATCCATAGTTTGTAACTGTATTCCAGTTGTGAGCTATCACCTGGCAGAATGCTGATAATACATCTACAGTGCAAATCATCTCTGCCCCTGAGGAAGATCCCCTAAAACTGTTCTAGAGATGCTACATCATGACCCTGTGATCTGACCACTCTGAGGACATGCATATATCTGGAGAATGTGTATTTCATACAGAAGAGGCATACAAAACAACTACAACTTCTTCTTCTTCAAATGCGTTTTGTTCCGAAATATACCTTTACTTTGTCCTTATTTCCATTGCTATAAAATGTAGCAGAAACAGCGTAAAGACACATGTTGCTGTTTGTATATACACAAACTACATGTAGGGTATGAGAACAGCAAATGTCAAGTTTAAATTTCTAATTTAAAGTTATTTTTAATGTTTATGGTGGAAGTAAGCCAATAAAGCAACCAAAAGTGAGACCAATGAAAAAGCAACATGGGACAGCATTAACTGTCCTGTGCTTACCTTGCTGTTGAGGCCTATTTGGACCCATTTGTGGACCCCGCTGCGGTCCCATGCTGGGATACATCTGCCCTGCATTGGCGGGCATGTTGAGGGCCTGCTGGTGTTGGGGGTGTGGGGTAGACAGAGGGGCTTGGGGAGTTCTCTGTGGATGGGTGATAGTATTGGGTGGAGACTGCAGTGCTGTGTACCCTGCAACCTCTGGGGGTCCACCTAGTCCTGCGCTAGGGGGTCTGCCCTGTTGGGGAGGAGGTGTTGGGGTTCCCAAAACCCGCATGGGGGACATGGACGAGGGGGAGGGGTACGATCCCTGAGTTGGGGGGGCAAGGTGGGACTGGGGCTGGTTTTGGGCCTGGGGGTGGTTTAAGGGGTGCATAGGCTGGCCCTGCTGCCCTGCCTGCTGCTGCATTGGAGCAGAATGGGTTTGGTGCGATGGTCCAGGTGGGTATCGCTGCCCCTGTTGCCCGGCTGCTGGGCCTGATCCCTGGTTAAACCTCTGGCCCAACTGCCCTGGTCCCATGGCCTGGCTGGTGTTAGCATTAGCACCCTGGCCCATCCCAGGTCCCATTGTTCCATACTGGGTCTGATAGCCAGGGTACTGGCCACCCCCAAAACCCCCAATGCCCTGTTGGTGCTGGTGGGGGTGTGGAGGCTGTCGGGAAGGGGAGTGTGGGTATCGAGGTGTGTGGCCCATGTTGGGATAGACCTGGGGTTGTGGCTGGGGCGGTCTCATCTGGGTCCCCCCCATTCCAACATGTCCCAGGTAGTGAGATGGGTCCTGAGCAGGGGGAGGAGCCATGCTCTGTGGAGGGTAGTGTTGGTTAATGCGAGTTGCATTGGGTGTAGGTGGGCCTTGCATCCCACCATAGTTGCCTTGAGACATCTGGTAGCCTCCCATCTGGTTGGGGCCGCTCCCAGGTTGTGCGGGGGGCTGCTGATAAGCTGATCTGCTCTGCTGCTGTGCCCAAACTCCACCCCCACCTCCTCCTCCCCCAGCATCACCCGGGTACCCATGGTGTGGGTTGCTAGAGTTAGTTGGGTTATTATGGTAGTGGGAAGCCATGCCATTCATGGCTGTGTTCACATTTGGCGGCCCTGGGCTGGGACCATTTTGGGCCATCATTCGTCCTCCTGGGGCACCAGGTTGATCGTAGCCCGTGTAGGGGCTGTGGTCGTACATTTGCCCCAACTTGGGCTGCACTGGGCCGGGCCCAGTGCTGTGGATCATCCCCTGGTGGTAGCCCCTGTTTCCCTGGTGCTCATGGTTCAGAGAGGGATTAGTCTGCTGGGCTAAAGGGTTGGGCTGGGCAGGGGTAGGCTGCTGAGGAAAGCAGTCTCCTAAACCATCTAATCCATCTGAAAACAGCCCAGCATCATCCCCAAATAAACTCAACATCCCTGGGTCCGCCATGGCTGGGTGGAGGGCCCACAGATGAAGGGGACTGGGTGGAGGGAGGTGTGTTGTGCAGTGAGGAGCTAATCAGCTAGCTGCTAATCTGAAGTTTGCTACTCCATGGTCCTCATCAAGATTCCTGGAGAGACAGACAGGGAAGGGGGCAAGAAAGACAAACATGAAATGAGAGCAGGTACACATAAGACCTAAAGGCTGCTGTATAGTTCAAATTAAGGGCTTTTTTCAAAGCTTGACTGTATTGAATGTAGATACAAAGTCTACATCGAGAGTTTTCATGATGACATCGTGTTTTCATACACGTAGTTAACAGTAAGCTGAAGTAAAAGTTAGCAGTGAACAAACAATGGCTCATCAAATATCACACCTATTACTTTGGTAATAATGACATTGCTGGTTAGTCACATCTGACATATATGTAACCATAGTACACCATTTGATGACTTGGTTATTTCTAAAAATGAAGTAATTTCAAGTGTATTGATTGTAGAAAATCTTAGTCACCTAATTAACCAAAGCTAGTTAGTAGTTAAAAGTTACTTGAGTTTCTCCAGACAACTGGTTATAAACCCTGGGGATCTTGGCAACAAGCAACTGTCATTTTATCTCACCGTTTGGATCTACATTTCATGTAGATAAAGAGTCCATAAGGTTGTGGTATTACTTAGTAATACGCAAGTTAAGTTTTAAACCATCAATACAGGTCTTGATAGGAAATTACCACAATGTTGTCAATATTGGCCAGAAAAGTCCCCAAAGAACTTGGCCCACTTTAGATGGTGCACCACACAAACTAATGTCTTTGTATGATGCAACATAACATTTATAAGCAGCCTTAGTAACTGCTGAGCAGAGACTAACTTGCATATTTTGCGAGTTAGTCGATTGTAACCACTCCAGAAAAAAAAAGCACCCATTGAAAAAAAACCTTCACATTCATACACGGCCCCAAACCTTCCCCCACCCCTATTTTACTACCAAACAAAAGAACTTCATTCTTTTACTACACACACTCAAAGTCATGGTTGGTGTGTGTGTGTGTGTGTGTGTGTGTTTCTTCTAGCGCGTGCGTTAGAACAAAAAGGGCCCAGCAGATACAACTCTGAACAGCAACAGCTGTCAGACAGAAATCTGTTTTTTCGGACACCAGTCAGTCAGTAGTTAGCTATTTGCTCAGCAAGCCATTCAGCAGGCTAACTAACCAGTCAGCCTGTCCTGGCAGATGTGTGAAGACAAGGGAGTTAGCCACCATGTGTCTGTTGATCTCCCTCCGTATAAAAAGGAATATAAACATGCAAACAAGCCTACTTAATTATTAATAAACTAGACATACGTGTGTTAAAGTCTGAAAAACTGACGACTCTGGAGGTGAGTGAACATCCATGTGAACTGTGTGGCCAATGCAACACCCCATTCTGTACGAGTGAGAGGGTGAAGGTAGGTGGATGTAAGTATGCATGAACAATTGTGTGTAGGCCATATCAGAGACCGGGACGGGGTGGGAGGTGGGGGATGTTTGCTTGTTGCTTCTATGCAATGCAAAAAAAACACAAAAAAACACCCAAGCCATCGTCTACTGCTACAGACTTCCCCTACCCCCATCACACACTACTCCTCCCTCCCAGTAATTTTCCTCATCCGCTTATTGGTTCATTACAGAGCCTAGCAGGTATCAAGGGGTAAAACATCTGATCATTTCTTCAATGGAAATAGCAAGAATTAGTCATTTTCCTCTAATAAATATTTTGTACAATTAAATGACTAAACTGTGCTCCAAAATTACTTCATTCATTTACTCAACAAAAGGCTAAAATGTTAAGCACCAGTAATTGGCAAGAGGTGGGGTACATCATGTACAGCTCGCTAGTCTATCACAGAGCCATCAGTATCATATGAACTGTTTTGTAATTACAACAACAATTGGTAGATTCTGTATGGCAGTGTGTCAGGCTTGTTAGTGCTAGTGTTTTTTTTTAGTTTTTTTTTAAAAGACCATATTTCACATAAACCCTGCCATTTTCTGTCACAAGGCAGGTGTTTTAGCTTTACTCCACAGGATAAACATGTTGGAACGGATTTGTCTACCAACTTTTTATTCCTTCCACCATCTGCTGTTGTCAGCAACTCAAAGCTTTAGCTTTAATGTCTACCTTGCTCTCTCTCCTAAGTAATGCAGCAAACAAAAACTTATGAAAGTGCTCAACAATGTTTCACAATTTGTCATATTTGTAAAGATTACAGAAAGTTTAACTGATATTATTCTAAGCTTCTAAATCTATTAAGCAATCACTGAGCATATTTGAATGAACTGTAATGTAATATTTTCAGTAAGAACAATAACTGACACCAAACCATTTCTTTATAAAAAGGGATTTATAAAAGTCACTATCACCATCAAACTACCATTCAATGTTGAGATTCTGGGTGACAAAGAAACAGTCAGGTCAGAAGTAAGCCTTCTGCTGGGACTCAACAATACCTAGTAGGAGCATCCACTCATGTGGTGTAAAGAGCAGTTAACAAGCCATTTCCTCTATGTCTCTGCGAACCATAAACTAGACACCAAGACCGGAAGACAGGTGTTGCTCCAATTTTCACTATATTATGGTTGGCAACAAGCAAGCTGTCTGTTTAAGCAGTGATTCTATGTATGACGCTATTCTGCGTGCTAATGGCTCAGTTGCTAACATAGTAGAAGGCTGCATTCAGAAGGAATGAAGCGCATTTCCTCCATTCATTTCAACAAGGGTACTGAATTTAGGCTGCAGTCATGCTGGCCGCAGGGGTGCTGAGTGGCCAAAAGTTAGAACAGCTTTTGGAGAAATGTAGCTAGTGTCACGCTGGGGCAGCCTGTCACGCCGGCAAGCAACTGTGTAGACGGAAGAGAGACTGATCGATTGGCGTCACGATGACCGTACATCTGCTCGCCTTCCAGTCTAGTGTCACTCTGCTAATCGACACATTATGGTTATGCCATCATAAATGACACGTTTGACACATGTCCACGGACATATATGACTTCAATTGAACAATGTTGGCGTACAGTTTGAAACTAATCGTCAGTTTCGCTGTAACTAACAGGGAAACTGTAATGCTCCCATACAGCATGTCAGACAACAACTGATGCAATGCCAAAAACTTATTTGGGTGTAGCCTGAACATTTTTAGGGCTAAAGGTCTGCTGTTCTGTGACAACTGTGCGTCTTGATTGCCAATAAAAGAAAAATTGGAATTAGGAGCCTACGGATGGGAAACAATGAATTAACTATCTAACAGCAGTTTAAGTTAGCAGCTGTTAGCAGTTACTTTAGCAACACATGCAGCTAACTCTTCATCAGGAAACTCCGTAAATCAATAAGGCAATGTATAATCCATTCTATTTTGCCTGACCACCCCCAAACGATCGGATTTCAATGCATCCAAGACACATGATAATGCCAGGTGTAAATGGGGTCAAATTGACCTACATAACTGTATTCTCTGCAGCTGGTTGACTAAAGAGCAAGAGCTACAGCCACACTAGCATTGAACATTAAATAAGGACAATTGGTTCAATCACCAATACAAATCACTAATTGGTTTGTACATCTACAACATGAACACAATATTTGGACTGATTTCAAATCACAACATACGACAATTAAATGTACATGGGTTACAGTCGAATTAAATGTTCCACTGTTCTACAACTATTGCAACCGACTCATCTGAATTGGCAAAAGAGATCTGCTGCATCAAATCAAGTGCTCCAAATATCTCTACAAGTTATACAAGACTAGACTATACCACGTCACTAATTGTAAACAAATGAACCGGTGAGAGACAGAATTACAGTGCAGTGGGGAAGAAAAGCTTTGGATTACAGATGCAGTTCTTATTTACCCATAACTGTGAGAGACAACAACCGTAGTAGTTTAACAATGGAGTGAAACCTGTGACTATTATTTATTTCCACCACCAAAAGTATTTCAGTTAAAAAGGCTATAACCCTGATATATACGTACAATAATAATGGCCTTGAAATAAAAATTTTATCCGATATAGTTTGCGACATCTCTAATCTCGACATCACTTTTGACAGTTTGATACGTGTAGAATTCAGGTCTTTTTTTTTTTTAACACTCTGGATAAGATTTGTGAGGTTTGTATATAAAAAGAGTAAAAACACCTACAGAATGTCTAGATCACTACTGCCTTTTGAGAAGCACTTTTGAAGAGCATGTTTTAATAGCCAACAGTATTTTTCGTATGCATTTTTCAATTAAAATCGGCTAATCATTTTTTGTGAGAAATTTAATTTTTTTTTGAAAATGTCTGTTTAAAAAGAAGCAATTTTAAGATGTCAGCCTGTGGGAAATTGTAAGATATTGAATTCATGATATAAAACCAAACCCTCATATCCGAGAAGCTGAAACTAGCAACTGTTTAGCAGCTCTCTTAAATTATAATTTATCTATATAACCTGTTCTCTTCCAGAAAACTAACCACTCTATGTTGCTAAAGCAGCGTTTCCGCTGTTACCATTAAACAACTTGCTACTAGATCACAGCAGTGTAAGCAGCAGAACTGTTGAATTACATCACTTCCTGTGTATTTCAATCACTACAGGAAGAAAAAAATAAGTTTCCGTATGTAAGCGTGTGTGTGTGTGTGTCAGGTGAGAGTTAATTTCACATCCTTTGCAGCAAGCAACTACGAAGGCAACTGATTTCCTGTCAACTCAGTGAGAGGCACACTACATTAGACTGAATTCTACAACACTGAATAAATATGGCTGTATAAGCACTACTAACTACCGTGTTCGGCAGCCTTGGGGCTTTCATCAGATAACAGCTCTACTTAAAAAGGCAAATGATTCTTCCCTCCACAACTCGCCTGCCTGGCCATGTTGGACACGTTTCCACCTCTCTCCTATTTCATTCTTTCTCTCCAGTGTTGTTCAGTCCTCTCTTCCTGAGTGAAACTTCTTTCACCCCAATACTCATGGAAAAGACGAGCCTTCTGCTCTCCCCAACTTTTGATTTAACTTAACTTTCTGTACCACTTACTCTTCCATGTCAGCTCAAGTTTGAGCGCTTTCTAACACGAACACACACGTGTGCACAGACAAGGAATTAGGTGAATGTCAGTGTGCCACTTTAGACGGACGGACGGACAAAAAGAAAGCTGGTTGTGGCTCAACTTTTGCCATAGTGCCATGCTATCTGCCCTCACCTGGTAACATGAAGCACTGGTCAATCAAATACATTCATGCGCACATACAAGGTACTGTTCCCCCCACACGCATCGAGATAAAAGAAGCATACAATTTCTGCTTTCATACATTTCAAAGATGGAAAAGTCTGCCTCAAAATGAGCATAAAGCGGTCGTTAAGTGTCCCATCAGCGTGACCCTCTAAACATAAGCCATTTAGCATGCACTCAGACACAATCAACTGAATCAAATGTGTTAAAAGGCCACATTTGTTGGCCACAATCTGTTGCCGTAATCACTCATTTTGTATGGAAATATTGTCGATCACAAAGCACGTGTCATTGATCTGTATATTGTCAGACAACTTAAAAACCAATAAATAAATAAATTAAACAATTTGTCAATTTAATTGATTAGTTTGAGCATCTGCAACTATTTTAATGACTGACTAAGCATATCTTTATATATTGGTTTTGGAGTCTTGGTTGGACAAAAACAAACAATTTGAATTGTCAACTGGGATATTGAGAAATTGTGATTGTCATTTAGTACCAACATTTAAAAACTGAGGAAAATGATCAAGATATTGAAATCCATAAAAGAATCGTTAGCTGCAGCCCTTCTACCTCACTACTAATCTGCTCGTCTTTTGCCTTTAACATGGGCTAAAATACTAGGTGGTTAACGGTGTTATCAGCAGCATAGCAGGCCCTTAAGCTCCTAACCTATAGGCCTTCACAAATATTGTGAACGACCCAGTGGCAAAAAAAGAAAAGATATAGTTGTGTTGTAGTGAACACAACTTCTCAGTTGTGGTTTCACACAACCACACTGATTTTTATCAGTGTTTTCAGAGGTGACAGCATTTGCCTGCTCAAGCTCTAGACAACAGAGGTCAGTTTGAAGCAAGATTTTTTTTTTTAAATAACAAAATCATCTCCATCACCCCTGTGAGAAAGCGAACACTGTAACACCACTGTAAAATCACGAGTGGACGGTGTTTTGTAGTTCCAACAACAACAGAGTGACATGTTTTCGCTCTAGCAAATCGTATCAGGTCAATTTTAGTCACATTCTCTCAGTCAAACTATTTATATCATATCAATAATTTAAGCTGATCAACGCCTTTTTGAATTCTTGAAGCTTTTAAAAAATGAAGTGTGCTAGGTCATAAGGCTACAACTGTTTTAATAAACATGTCAATAAATAAAAAAGGTATTGAATGGGTCTCCGAATTGGCAGGAAGACAATTTTAGAAAGAATTTGGATCTGGGCCAAAAAACTTGATGGGATATAACCTAATATTAAAAAGGTACTGAAAAAGGTAGTGACAGCAAAATTGAAATTACTACATTTAATGGGAAAGAAACAGAAAAGCGTGTGTGACAAGGAGGAAAGTTTCTCTGAAATAGATTCATTTGCAGATTGGCGTTTCAAGACATGCTACAATATTGATTTGGGTGAACTTGTACTGTATTTAAAGGAATGACAAAAACAAGCAATAACAACATTTCATAACACTGACTGCTGGAGGAATACATTTTGCTGCTGCTTATCAAAAGGGAAACGATCAACTACAGAAGGGATGTAACTAACAGTTAATCTGCTGGTTTGTTTTTTTCAATTAAATGTTTAGTTGAAAAAACATGACAAAACAAAACCCCTTAATATCCTAAAGCACAAGGTGACATCTTCAAATGTCGTTTAGTTCGACCAACAGCCAAATATACTCCACTTGCTCAGTGAATTAACTCTTAGGCTACTGGAAATTCCTGGGCAAACAAAAGCACTGCAGACAGCTGAGATAGTTTCAGGATGAGAGCGAAAAGGCCTTTCTATTGTTTTTCTTGTGTGTTGTAACCCCCAGCAAACTATGTCCCAAAATAAAACTTGAAATACTCCATCAGGATTTTGACCTTGAAGTGGCTGGCAGTTTTATTATCAGAATCAGAAATACTTTATTAATCCCAGAAGGGAAATTGCTTTTTGATACAGTTACAATGCTCAATAAAGTTATTGAAAAAAGAATAATAAACAGTAGAAAACAGAGGGTGTAGAGGTGTAGAGGGAGGGTCCTAATATTTTTGGACCAGGGGCCGGAGCTGCTCCAGGACGAGTCTTTCCAGGGCCTTCATGATGTGGGAGGTCAGTGCCACAGGTCTGTAGTCCTTGGCTCCACTGGGGCGTGGAGTCTTGGAACAGTCTTGAATTCCTGATGTTTATTACAAGTACTAGAAACACAAGAATATATAAATCACACAAAGCCCACAGGCTTGAAAATAATTCTGCACACTTACAATTTATATGTAGGGTTTGACAAAAAAATAAAAAATAAAAAGTCAAAGTCCTCTTAAATTTCGTATAGGGCTTTTTTTCCCTCTTTGGTTTGTAAGGCTTTACTATTCCCGCCCATGCACATTTATATGGCCCTTAAACTAAACCTAACCTATCAATAAAATTGTATTAATTTAATTTCATATTTATATGAAAACACTTAAGAGTTTCTTGTGGATAAACCGCCCTTTTTCACTGAAGGACATTTTAACATGTCACAATAGAGCACACATTAAAATAATAAAATGAATGATGGCTGGATTCCATTTAGCTGTTTCAGTTTGAAGGTCCTGATACTTACTTGGAAACTTGAAACATGGCAATAATTATGCACAGTCTGAAAAAATGAAACACATTTCCATGTCCTTAACATTAATTTGGGATTGGCATTTTTTCCCTGGCTCCGTCCAATTACTTCATAAGTGGTATCACAACAGGATTTTGTAACTTGCGTTAGAATAATAATACGAATAATATCCAGCCCCCCCCCCCTTCAGATAACCTTAAAAAGAGGATGCACTACATAATATGGTGGAGAGACAGCTGATCACAGACAGATAAGTATGTGTTGAAATCTGTGGCTGAAATTAGTCACAGTCACACTAATCAGACAAAAAAGAAGTTGAATATTTATGAGCGGACAACACACTGATGCTGTCAGATGTATCAGGGACGTTTCAGGTCAGCCAAGACAATGAGCGCTGCGTTCCAGCCGGGAGAACCCATCACACCGCCACCTTAAGAGAACATTAAGCATATACAATGAACAGTCAGTCTGTGAGAAAAACAATTTTCTCAGCCACCTGACATCACCAAGTGAGTTCATTTCTTTATCATCAGCAGCGAGGATAAGCTTTCGTCCAAAGGTTCATTAACTGTGCTCTTCTATCAGCAGACAACATAACAAATATGATTGCACTTATACTACACAAGACACAACGGGCACATATGCAATTCAATATTCAGCTGAGGGTTTAGCATTAAAAGCAAACCTGGATGACAGCCGCTGCCACACATATACAGCCCTTTAATTGGTGAGCGGTAGTCTGAGAGAGAAGACAAAGGTCGTGCTAGGTAGATCTGGTCCAGTGACATTGATCCATGGAAGATATTCTGTAAGGACAAGAGCCAAATGTTTACTGTTCTTTTTCTTGATAGAATTATTGTGAGAAAAGTAGTGTAATGGAGTGCCTCATAATGTCCTATGCAATAAACTGAAACACGGATATTATTCAGTGAGCTGGTGTCAGTTGAACTTTGATTCTGACTCATGGGATCTGGTAAAACTGTCTGTAACCATTAACTGCCATTTGCAGCTAGTGAACGACTGCAGAGGATGCAGATCACTTCCTCATCCAGTGAACAGTTTATTGTGTCAAGCAAATCAGATGTGTGTCAACATTCAAATTGCGGCTAAGTTTTACAATGTTTACAGTGTACAGCGTTTACCCCTCCAGTGAGCCCAAAGATCCTCTCCAGGTCAGGCGGAGCCAGGATGTCCCTGCCCACCACAGACTTTTTGAACCCAGGGGCGTATTGTTCCACCCAGTCAAATGCTGAAGAGACAGACAAACACTTGCTTTATCACTACAACAGTTTAACAGTATACATTTAGAGAGTGTCCCTCCTTTAAACACTGTTTATCCATTTTGGGGAAAAATGCACCCTAAATGTCACCAAATAACACTGAAAAAGGAAAATCCAACTTAAAATATGACATTTGAGAAATAAACATTTTCCTTTCTCATTAGCAATGCACACTTTGGGCACACTTGGATCTATAAGAAGTGAGTCCTGAATCATTATGTGTTACCAGTGTCTGCGAAGGCCTCTCTGTCCTGGTTTGTCCACTCCCTGCCCTCTATGTGGTATGGAGTGTATTGACTGAACAGTGACACTACATGGCAGCCAGGGGGAGCCAGAGTAGGATCCAACACAGAGGGGATGGTCATCTCCAGCATGGGTCTACAGGAATTCATGGACATGACGAGACAATATGTTAGAGGGAGTGAAGGCCTCTTCATTCATTGTTTACGTACTGTGATGAAGGCTTCTTTTTGCAGCTGCAAGGTTTATCTCTAATTTACAGTAACAAGCCGCACCTAACACTTTGTCCTGTGTTCTCTGTACAAGTGAGGTATGTATGACTAGCTCTTATGTAAGACTTAAACGAAGATCTCTGCTGGAACACTGATTAAAAACGGTTTGTCCAGAACAGCCATTTACCTCCAGTGGTACCTCTGACATTTATGCCCTAAACATAAATTGTTGTATCTCATATGGGGAATTTAGAAAACATTATAAAGTGTGAGGATGCGTGTACCTCGATGAGGGACGTCCATTTATGGCCTCTTTGTATGCAGTCTCAAGTACCTCCACACTTTCACAGTTGAGATGAATGGAGCACTGATGGTGGGGTCCGGGTTTATCATCTGGTGTGGGAGATGCTAGGAAGTTTGGTAGTTTGTCCACTGCCACTGTAAAAAAAAAAAAGTCACAACATAGAAAATGGCATGGAATCAGTATTTGATCTAAGAACATGTGTCGTTTATATGTACATTTATATTTTTGGAACAGCAAAGCGTGCCCTTTAATTTCAGTTTACTAAATATTTAAATTACAGTTAAGGTCACTCTCAGTGAATGCAATGTGCTCAATCCCTTCACCATAAAGCTAAGACTGTTACTGTTATTCTACAAAGCAGAGTAGACTATCATTAAGTCGAAGAAGCAATGTACTGTAAAGGATCAGTTAAGACTTCATGAGTTATAAAGCCCTACAGCTCAGGCTCTACTGTAATTATCAAACAGGAGCTACAAATGGCACCACACAGGAAGCTGAAAAACTCTAAACATCTTCTTAGTTGTGTGTGCTTTACACCGTTTTATAATACCCCAGACTTTGAATCTTGTGTTTAGAGTTCCAAGAGCTTACAGCAACCTAATCTTAAACTGTAATAATATACAGTACTCAATAGTGGAGGACTGAGCTAATCCCCACAATAAACATGAGTCTGTGCCATATTTCCAAGTGTCCGCTGTCTTACACCTTCCCACTTCTTCTCAGCTTTCAAATTGTGTAAGTAGTGGTTCAAAGCAAAACTATCAACGAAGTGTGACTAAAGCGTGCAGGATTTCATCTTTGAATACAATTGACAATATCCTCCCTTATCTTTAGCAGTTAAAACACAGCAGGAACCAGCTAATGAGACTTTTGCATAAGATCACGATTTGCGATTAGCATGACAGACACAGAGCAGATTTACCATTGATCTTGGTAACAGGTGAGGTGTAGTCTATCTGATCTATGGCTCTGATTAACTCTGGAGGAAGGGCAGCCTACAATGAAAACAGAAAGCCAGAATAAATCATGCCGCCTGGCGTCATGATTACATATGGTGTTGATTTTTCTTTATTACCTGTGGCGTGAGGTTCTTGAAGGTAACATATGGGGTAGCATTTGATAAAACTACTTTACTGTGGATCTCTGTGCCATCCTTTAGTACCACTCCCTTGGCAGCACCATCTGAACCAACCAGTACCTGTCCTACATCCTGCCAAGAATACAGATGCTAGAATATAATTTCATTAACCCACAAAATAAACATCAAATCAATATAATTAATCAACACCGCATTACCTTCTCAGTGAAAATGTCTGCACCATAGGCTCGAGCAGAGCTAGCAATAGCCTGAGACACACCTCCCATGCCTCCCTCCACATAACCCCATACTCCCTTCTCCATCTCCAACTCTCCCATCACATGGTGCAAGAGCACGTACCTTCAGGGCAAGATCATAAAATCTGTGTTTTTCAGAAGTCAGTGTTTAATTCAGTGTAATAAAACTTGGAGCCGTGAGTGTTTGTGTGCCACAGGGTACACTAAAAGGTGCCTCACCCACTACCAGGATTACTTGGACTGGTCATGGCTCCTATCACAGCATCCGTAGCCAGCGTTGCCTTCAGTGGCTCCGACCCAAACCACCGATTGAGGATCTACGACACAAAACATGAATTGGTCACGATGCAGTCAATAGAAAACAGCAATTAATGCCCGTCTCTGTGTATAACAAACCTTTATTGCTGGTGCAGTTAAAATCTCATAAAAGTCTGGAATGTTTGGTCCCAGTTTCAGACCTTTAAATTCAAAAACATAATATAATTCATCACGGGTCAGTTACTGCAGAAAACAAAATGGTGAATAATTTGTTTTTCTGACATCAAAAATACAGAAGTTTATTTCCCAAGCACGGATCCACCAACGCACCGAATTTGACAATAGGCATCAGTGTTTTAGCTGCGGCCAGCCTCTTCCTTAGTGATCCAGTGGTAACACCTGGGATGTCTACAGGAGGAGAATCTAGAAGAAGGTGGATAGCACCTGCTAGCTTGTCAAGGTGTGCAACAAAATCTGGAAAAGCCTGGGTACATAATGGGTGAAGATGAGTGTGAGTGTAGGGATGTGGGATTGTATGAGAAGACGGACAGCATACCTTTATACTGGTGGAAAAATAAAGGTCAAGAGAGACAGCGACCTCACCTTAGCATCCTTCTGTGAGAACTTTCCGATCTCCATCTGACTCATGGCCATATCTGAGCCCAGGGTGAGAGACCTCGGTGGAGCACCCCTCACCCCCTCCTCCAACATGGGGGTGAAAGCATGGGGGTCCCTCATATACACCTTCAGCCCGTGTTTCTGATGATATATGAACCAAAAAAATTAAGAGCAGTAAACAAGACCAATCACTTTAGGGCTGCTGAATTTAAATATTTGACAACTTTGCTTTGTTTACCTTGAGCTCCAAGTCTGCGTATATGTGGGGTCTTAATAAACTGAGCAAATAGGAACACCTGGAGAAGCGGAAACCTGCACATGAGAGTATTGTTACTCTAACAAGGACAAAATAAAGAACATTTAAGTATTAAGTATGAATTGATTCAACATGTGTTAATACAGCAAATTAGGTTATAAACTTGTAAATATTAACATTTACAAAAGACTGTCTAATACAACATTAAAAATGCATTCAAGCTCTTATAACACATTTGCATGCAGTCTACAAAACTTTAACTTCCTTCACCATTAAAGGGTTGGTTTACCCAACACAGTAAACCATGTTTAGGTATTGGATAATCCACAGAACTGTCACTGTCAAGAGTTTTCAAATTGACTATTTGTTAGTTAGAACGCAGTTTCAGTATACAGTATTTATACACTGACATAATTCAAGGGGTGAGTGAGCAAATGTGTTTTTGCTTTTTGAACATTTGTAGTTAAATGTGGGTGAACCGACCCTTTATGACCTGGGTCGAGCCAGGATTGTATCCCAGCCAGAGATCACCCTACCAGGAAAGATTTCCTCTGAAACGGCTGCTCCTCCCAGCAGGTGTCTGCGCTCCAGCACTGCTGTCTTCAGTCCTCCCTTCTGAAGATAGGCAGCCTACACACACACACACACACACACACACACACACACACACACACACACACACACACACACACACACACACACACACACACACACACACACACACAC
>JAVQJL010029080.1:0-12144 GCA_036024295.1 Nannoperca obscura
GCGGTGGGGGGGCGGTGGCGGCTCCAGCACTGTCTCTGTCTGTGTGAGTGACACACACACACACACACACACACACACACACACACACACACACACACACACACACACAGTCAAGATTAGACTCACACCCCTCTACAGTCATTGTGGAAGAGAGAAAGAGACAAAGTTATACACCTGCTTACAAGAAATATCTGCTTCGACAGGGAAACATTCTCACAAAAACACTACACACTGTGCAAAGAAGCACAAATATTTGCGTTTAGAAGCGCGCGCACACACACACACACACGCTTGTGTGAGAGACATAAAAATGCAGATTTAAAGCCAAACTGAGCCCACACACATTTGGATTGACAGGAATACAGATATTAAATATTGTAGACCGGTGAAAAACATAATTGCTCACATTTTTTATGTGGGGGAGGTACACACACACACACACACACACACACTGAAACACGTACACACACACACACACACACACAGAAACACACTTCTTCTGAATTACTGACAGAAATACCCAAACGAACACCTGCAGCCTGACAGCAGCTGAGCCACACAAACCGACACGTACACAGCTGTAGACAGACGAGGTGAAGCGGCAGAAGCACACAAACACACACTGGGAACTAATTGTATCTCTGAAACCTCGACTTCAACAAACCTTTCCGTTATCTTCCCCGCCAGGACTTTTATTTTACCGTAATGGTTTTGTTATGTCGATAGATAGACACTTTATTAATCTCCAAGAGATGAATTCATTTTAATCCTCCCAGTTAGAGTTGTTACAAAACAAAATCACCTAAATGGGAGTTTGATAGTGACGATAAGGAAGTAATTACAGCGTCTTAACCTTTTCTGATCATTGGCCCTGATTTTGACATTCTTTGAGAATTCAAACATGAACACCAGCTCCACATTGATTATATAAGATAACATAAACCTTTATTAGTCCCTCAATGGGGAAATTGCGGTGCTACAGCAGCAAAGGTGATATATTATAAAAAAATATAGCATGCAAACAATAGAAGATCAATAAACAAAATGCATATGTACAAAAATGAATGAATTTACATTGAGTCATAGTCATGAGAGAGTATTTAAACCTACAGATGAGTCAGTGCTTGTTGGTATAGACTCCTGTGGGCTGTGGGTCTGTCCTGCATGGATCAACACCATTATCCCAAAACATTCCCTCACCTGGGGTTTGATGATGGTGGAGAGCTGGCGAACACGTCTGTCCGTCTCCCGTAGGCACTAAAGTGTAACTCCACCCTCAGATTCAGCTACAACCACGTCTTCCAGCAAATTTCAAAAAGTGTGAAAACAACAACTGTAGGAGGCGTGGCATGCATCTACATTCATCCACTCATTTATTCAGTTTTTCCCTCCAACTTTATTTTGAGCATGTCTGTAAAAATGATTACATTTTGTTATTAAATGTCACAAAACAAACAGTATGTGAATGTTTTAAATGTCAGTCATGACAATCTCCTGCAGTTTTATCTCAGTCTGAATAAAAACTAATATCCGCCATAACACACGGCTTCATTAACTGACCTGGGTTCAATGTAAAAAAAAACGTATTTTAAGAGCTGCCACAAACACATCCTTCAAAGAATCAGCAGAAACCCCAGAAAGTCATTTTTTAGCTTTCTGCTGAGCCTTCGTCTGTCAGGTGACACCGAGAGGTCTTCCAACCCTAACAGGGAGAGTCCTTGTCTGTCTGACAGCCTCCCGATCTGATCGCGCTCTTACTGCCTAATTCTTCGAGTCATTTCACAGTCTGTTTCTCACATTTCTCATTCCTGCTATTAAAAAGACATTTTAGTATTCGCTGTGCATTCCTCTTTCTGGGCTGTGCTGTCACGGCCGCTTGATTTGCCTTGTAGCCTCCCAGCTGCTCAGTTCCAGGTCCATTTCACAGTCGGCTGTAAACACCTATTCGTTGTTGTTGGTCAGACAAACATAGATTTAAAAGTTCTGGCCCCAGGTGACGAGTGTTGAGACTGTTTCCTGTGTTTAGTTTGGACTGATCATGTGACTTAAAGGGGAGATTCCCTCCATTTACATGTCACTGTGGCTGAATGAGTCTATAAACATGTCCACCTTGTTGCTAGGCACCTGGGTGAATGAGGCCCGCCTCCAGCCTGGCGTCCAGTGGGAGCTCTCGGACAGCGACACGCTGACCTTCGGGGGCCAGTCGTCCGCAGGGAGCCCCGAGTTCTACTTCCTCTTCCAGAAGGTCAAAGTTCGCCCGCTAGACTTTGATGCCATCACGATTCCAAAGGTAATCTTTATTATGTGACACACGCGGCCATCTTGAAATGTTCATAGATCATTTGATCATTAACGTTCAGCCTTTAATTCCTGTCTTTATGTTTTCTCTACCAAGGCGGGCACCTTCTCCTCTGACTTACAGAACCGGATCAGGACTAGCCTGGACCGCAAAGTGGCCGCCAACCTGGACCTGTCCAAGCTGTCCATCAACCGGGCCACAGTCATCCTCAACTCCATCGGCAGTCTGAGTAAGATGAAGGGCAGCGCCTGGACCTTTAAGAGGAGCCACAGCCACGAGGGAACCGTCTCGGACCCCGGCTCGTCCTCCTCGCCCCGTCTGGCTGTGGGCCTCACCTCCCTGCTCCCCCCCTCCACGCCTCCATCATTCTCCTCTGCAGCCTCAGTGCCTTCCACCAAGTCCCTCCAGCCGACCTCCAGGAGCAGGAGGAAGTCGGCTCACACGGTGCTCCTCGAGGACGACAGCTCGGACGAGCCGAGAAGTCGAGGAGGTAAGAAACCCCTCTGTTGACTCGTCGAGCTTCCTGCAAACATCAGAGCTTCTGAATTTAATAAAGACACGTGGCTGTAAAAGCAAATAATGCAAAAACATTTTACTAATCGCAGCTTTCAACAGAAAAGAAAAAGAGCAAATGGGTGAAAATAGAGAATAAACTGCAGTTCTGTTTGGCTGTTTAGCAATTCAGATGAACAAAACTCAAATACAAATGCAGGCTTCTAATGATGTGCAGGGGAAATGAATTTGAGGATCTAGATGCTCCTGTTATAATATTGTCATGTTGATGTTCAGGTCCAGCAGCAGTCGTGGAGGACGGACAGAGAGCGAGGGGGAGGAAGAGGCGGCGGCTCTACAAGTCTGAGTCCGAGGGCTTCAGCTCTCCTCCTCCTCTGCCGCTGCAGCCCAAGAGCCACGCCGACGTCCGGCGGCCGCTCGAGGCCAAGCCCTTCCCCGTCGGCATCAGGACCATCGGCAGTTTCCACGGCGCCATGACCAACAGCAGGCTCGACCACCACCTCATCCAGGCATCGTTCACGAACCCTGCTGCCCACAAACAAGACGTGCAGACGATGCACCGCGTCCAGACGGTGATGCGCGGCAACATCGCAGCCTTCCGCCAACAGAAACCGGCCCACAGTTCCCCGACAGCGCAGAGAGGCAGGCGGAGGGCCCACAGCTCTCCGGTATTCTCCCCTCTGGTGGTCGGAGGGGAGAACTACAGCCCGGCCTCCCCGTCAGTGAGGATCCACACAGAGGAGAGAGGCAGAGTGCAGTTCAGCAGATTTCACCTCCCAACAAGGTCAGATGTGTAAAGAAGTTTCCAGAAATCTCTTCGTCTCCAACCAAGTTTCACATTAAAGAAGAGATCTGATAAAGTGAAACCACCTCGCCGTTTAATTATTGTTACAACACTAGACACGACTTCCCAAAGCTGAAGTCAGTGGACATAATATAAAACACATAACGGATAAAGACACAGTGAGACGTTTGATTTTTACATTTTATAGTTCAATTAAATAGAAATGAGAAAAAGTGTAAAGTTTGAAACACGTGTGGCAGATGTTGAGTTGAAACTCCAGATGTGATTCAACATGAACAGAAAGCGTCGATCTCACCGCGTGTTTCTTCTTCTCTCTGCAGTAAACGACGCGGCCGGCCCAGAAAACACCCTCTCCCTCCCCGGCCGTCCCTCCCCTCTCCTTCCTCCTCGTCCTCCTCTTCCACCTCCTCGGCCTCCTCCTCCTCCTCCGGCTCCTCTTCGTCCTCCTCAGATGATGACGATGAGGAGGAGGACGGGGAGGTGACGACGGGGGCGGTGGAGCCGTGCGCGGCGCCACGGTGCTGGCTGCCCCAGCAGGACACGGTGCAGTGGATCCAGTGCGACGTGTGCGACGCCTGGTACCACATAGACTGTCTGCACGTCGACCGCAAGAAGCTCGTCGACCCCAACGCAGACTTCCACTGCGGATGTTGCTGATGCGACAGAACGCCAGTTTGTGACCATTTTAACTCAAGTTACTGCATTTCATCCTCCGATGTTCACTTCCTTCAGCCGCACGTCTGGAAATCATTTCACTGAAGAAGCTTCTTCTAACGACCTCTGAGCTGCTCATGCCGCGCTTTCCTCTCCACTCAGCAGCTGCTGACCGCTAGAAAGTTACCTTTCTCCTGACCTTCCCAAGATCTTCTTCCCAAGAAGATCTGCGACCCAACGGCCACGCAGCTGCTGCACAAACCTCTCAGGCTGTGGAGATGGAGGCAGAACTGTAATGAAACGTCTCTGGTGGGATTTCGTCGTGGCTTCGACAGCCTGCAGAGGCGCTCGGGACAGGAAACATGATGAAATGTCTCTGAGTACACTCGTGTTGTGGCTGCCGTTGACCGGCGGGCAGCAGTCAGGAAGATTAATGAACTGCTGCCGATCAGGCTGCAGAGGCCGTTCAACATCCACTGTTTTAGCTACAAGGCCAGTTTTTAAGGGCAGAATAGGACCTTCGGTGAACATTTATTGCCCCCCCCCCCTCCAAAAAAAAGAAAGTAAAAGCACGCAGCCCTCAGGGATAATAACACTGGGTGAGATGTTTCAGTGCAGCCTTCCTGGGTGGCGGCAGCTGTTTGGGAGTGGGCGTTTGACGTTTCAAGACAATTAAACGGCAGGAAATGTGTCAGCAGACGTCCATTGTTGCTGCTGATGAGAGGTGCTCTGGGGATGATCATCAAATGTTTCAAGGCACTTGAGCAGAAGCAGCTGCTGGGTTTGTTGGGGAGACGTGAACAGTGTCTGGCAGCGTGGCTGCTGCTGGTGTGGGACGACTCATTACCAGTGAAATGTCATGAAATATCCTCCGCCGGTGCTGCAGGGAAACCGAGCGATGTCATCGTCTGACTGGTGGCTTGAGACTTGATGTCACACGATCTTTCTCTTCAGATTCACAGCTTCATGTGGCACCACTGAGCTCCAGGTCAAAGCGGACCCTTGTGTCCCGGGTGAATGAGGCCTGACTGAACTGTTCTCCAGACAGTACATGTACACGTATGTTTGCTCAAGTGCCGCTTGAGTAGAATAAAATCAAACTGTAGAGCTCCAAATTCTTCTCTTAAGCACCTTTTCTATTATTTAATTCCAATTTTTGACTCGCCAGGACCGAATCATCCTGTCTGTGTTTCTAAACCTTCTGAACCACTCGTGTAATCTGTAGAAGTGACTCGGAGCTCTTCGCTGTCCGGGCTGCTGCCGTCTACACAGGATTTTATCAGACCACTATCGCAGACCTGCAGGTTTTTAAGTGGGAGAAAATGTACAAAACTTGATTCTTGAGAAAAAAAAAGAAAAGAAATATTAAAACAAAGACTAAAAATAAGTATTTTAAGTAGTTTATGGCTTGTTAAGAGTGATAATTGCTTCCAGCACAGTCGGATCAGATCTTGTCCACCGAGGCTTCCAGGCTGCCGTCTCTCAGCCGGATGGTTCGCGGTGATAACCAGATCTTTGCTGAAGTAGCCGCCTGGATCGTCAGTAAGCTAGCAGAAAGTTCAGTTTCAGTTCAGTTGAAGAGTTTGGAGAGATCCAGTCGCCTCCGTTCAAGGGAATAAAGAAATGTAGGAACTAGTTTCACATGAATTCATTTCATTGACATTTTGAGGTTTTGACAACGTATCACCACGGAGATGACCTCAGTGCAGTAATACAGTGTAATTTATAAAGGAGTTAACATAATGTTCTGATACTTTAACACAGATTTTAACGACCTGTTTGGTCCCGTTGAGCTCAAATGTAAAAATAAAAAGTTGGTTTATCGTTTTCTCTGTTGATCTTCAGTCAGTTTTATTTTATGTTGCATATTCTTCTTGTCTCTAAGATTTGAAGCACATTTAAATATCTTCCGAGCTTCACTCTTCTTCACTCAGCTCGTCATCATCGGGGGGTCGGGCTGCTGTGCCCCCCCCCCCCCCCGCGCTTTCATGTGGCGTGCCACCGATTGTAAAGGGCTTGTTTTCCCAGATGTGCTGAGCCGCTGAGAGACTGATGCTTTGATATTAAGTATAAAACTCACAAAAACAAAAAGCTGTTTTCATGCAAACTACCTGATGGTTGTAATTCCACATGTGACTTCCACTCTGAAGAGTCCTTCAGCGTGGCATACTGCTGCTTCTACCTTACACTTGTGAATCTGTCAACACGTTGAGGCGATGCTGATGGATGCACCACCCGAGGCTGACTGGAGCAGCAGGCAGTAGCTGATTGACAGAAAACTTCATTATTTAAGTCATTTATCAAGTAAAAAGACCAAAAACATGCTGCTTTTCTGTTTTTCTATTGTAAATGTAATTTCTCTGTTTGGGACTGAAGGCTGACATTTCTTAGACTTCAAATAGAGACAGATTAATGGACAAGAACAATGATTGTTGGCTGCAGCTCTAGCTGACATGTTTTGTTGACACTGATTACAGTGAAGCTTCTGATAGCTGATATTTGTTGTTGACTCCCAACATTGTACTCTGTTAGCCAGATGTCCAACACACAACCACGGGTGAATGTTAAACTACGTTCATGTTTAATGAAACTTCCCTGTCATGATTATAAACTGTGTTCAGGAAAAGACGATCAGCTGACCACATGTCTGGTCTTTGATCAGTCAGCCTTATGTTGATAACCACACCGCTAACGTCTCCTTGCAGATCTCTAATCTTTCCATTAGCATCGCCTCAAACCAACATCTCTTGTAACATCAAGGCTTTGGCGCCTTAAATCCGCTGATGTCGCCTCATTGTGTGTTTGTGTTGGTGCCTTTCAGATAAACGTGCAGCACGCTCAGCGTCGACATTTAAAGCTGAGGCACTCAGTGACGAGTTCACAAATGTAGTTAATCAAAGGAGCTGTTTGGTAAATCAGGGCGTGTTTCATGAATCCGTTTCTCTGAAGTTCACAGGACTCTTCTTTCACACTGCCTTCACTGTAATTATCACAAACGCAGGAAAGCAGCACAGTTTGACTTTGTGGGTTTCGCCGGGTTGTACAGAATTGAACCAGCTGTCGTGATTCTCTGAGATGCCGTCAGCATCAAAGTTATCAGGGAAGAAATAAAGAATATTCAGAAAATGAATCTGCGTTTGTTTTATCTTGACAGCAGTACCTTTTTATTTTTTCTGTTTCCAACGAGGCTGTGATCTAAAACATTCATTTATTACAGATTCTTCTTGTGCGTCCGGCTTGATTGATGG
Source organism: Nannoperca obscura (assembly GCA_036024295.1). Lineage (NCBI taxonomy): Eukaryota > Metazoa > Chordata > Actinopteri > Centrarchiformes > Percichthyidae > Nannoperca > Nannoperca obscura. The sequence goes on from JAVQJL010029080.1 coordinate 7,520, forward strand.
AACTGATAGAAATGTACATTTTGTTTTCCTCCAGTCGTTTGTGTCGTGCTGTTTGGAGAACAAACACACAACTTGTCAGAGATGTGATCTATCTGCTTATGTTCATCGTTCTCTTTGGAACAATCACCGCAGAGTCAACAAGCAAACACAACATTCTCATTATTGAAGCCCAGTTTTCTCATCTTTTAATTTATTTAACTTCCTAATGCGTTTGTTGTATCTGACAACTCCCAGTATTCCAGTTGAACAGTGTTTGTGGTTTGTGAGCAGTCATGTGACCTGCTGCCACACGGATAATTAAATGGAGATTACATGTAATAATAATTAAATCTGAAGAAGAGTCCAACATGTAAAATCTCTTTAGGATTTAGTGACTAATTTAAAAACTTAAAGATTAAGACTGAAATGTGACATCTGAGGTCGGCGCATATTCAAGTCACTGTTAGAAGAATGTGTCTGTTCTCTGTGATCACGTCTTCAGTTACAATTCAGCCCAAAAATATACAAGCTGCTCAGAAATGAACTAAATACTGTCATTAAATCTAATACAACAATCACAAATGTCACGTTTGGGAGTTATTAATCACAGCAGCTGGTTGCATTAAACTGCATGACCGTATATTGAAAGGTGTTCTGAATATTTGGTCCACTTTGTTTAAATATATGGACGATTGCATTAATCTGAAGGGTCAGAAGATGATTAACAGAATAAGACGGTGGATAAAGTTTATTTCAACAGATTTTCCTCTAATCTGCTCATTTTCTCGTGAATTACTGGGAACTACCTCAGAAAATGACACATTTCATGTTGGTTTTAACATGTACATGTCGATTTATGTGTGTATATATATAGGTGGACAAAATATTGGGAACACCTGTAATGCAGTCCAAAACAGCACCACTGAGTAGCCTCACAACATGCGATCGAACTGAGTTAACAATTTAAGCAATTTAAACTCAGAGTAAACAGGCCCAATATAATGTGTAAAGAGTCATGACAAACGTGTTTAACCCTGTCACTTGTGCTGAAGTGAACCCTGGCACATAAACCGACAGGTGTATCTTTCAGTCAGTCTACCTGCCGTCACGCCGGGTTGTAACTCCTCCTCACGTGTTGTCATGGTGAAGCGTCATGTGCATAAAATATTGGTCACGTCTCGTTCTCCTTCAGTGAAGAAGAGGAGACGCTGAAGAGTTCACTCAATAGTTACCTGATATTTATTGATATGATGCTTCTGGTGTTGACCCTTGACCTCTGTGAAGTCAGACAGGTGGTTTTTGTTATTTTTTGGTTATGAAGCCCAAAGCTTCTGTCAGTATATATATATATATATATATATAAACTCCATCATATATCTTGAAGTCAGTTATTCATACTAAATATTTATTTTTCAAATACCCCTGTTATCCTGATGACAAATACATATGATGCATCCACATAACCAACAAGTATTTTTTTGTCTGTTTTTATATCTGCCGGTCATTTTTCTCCAGAGTTGTAAAGATGCTGAATGTCATTTTAGAGCAAAAGGAGATATGTGCGCACACCCACACACACACACACACACACACACACACACAGGTGTTGAAATCACCCTATCTAACATGCAGCACATTTGTAACTCACGACTCCAGGAAACCTATTATACACTCACAGGCCAGTGAGACGGAGAGATTATGGAGCTGAAATGCCCACTGCCTTGACCTGCAAAGGTGGAGGGAGACAATTACATTTGTCCGAACAGTTTCCATAGCAACATTCCTCTCTCTCTTTCTTTTTTTTGGGGGCTGGATGTGTTTGTGTGTGTGTGGCTGCAAGAAGCCACTCAGCGCTCCATCCTGCCGGCACCTTCTTTCCTCTGATGATGCATGGACTGAGACAGAAAGAGGGCAAAAAGCTGATTCTGTTCATTTTAAACCGAGAGAGAGAGAGAGAGAGAGAGAGAGAGAGAGAGAGGAGTTACAGATACCCGACACGCACCAGTAATAAGTGAGGGTGTTTCCATCTTGTCTCGACGCTGGTAAAGGGAGAGGTCACAGTGAGATGAAAGCAGAGGGCTGACAACTGTATAGAACCATATTCCTCACCCTGCAGCTCTCTGGCCTGCCACACACACACACACACACACACACACACACACACACAGGGTCATTTTCCTCTATCTGTCATGAGAGCACTGCAGCCGCACTCCTGATTCTGGGTTGCATGGTGATCTGAGATTCTGCTGTTCCTCTGATGGAAAACAGCTCTCGTCAAGTCACCAGAAAGGCTCTGAATTGTTATAGTTAGGTAAATGTTGCAGGCAGGTTGCATATTTTCTGCTGAAATCAACCAAAATCCAGCAAAATTGCGAAGAAAGTGTGATTTTTACAGCACTTTACATAAAAACCTTTTAAATGTCAGAGAATATAGTATTACTGATACTAAGAGAAGACATCTTAATGCACCTCAGCCTTTTGGGTTGTGAGCATTGAGTGATGCACACAGTGAACTTGTTATGTTCAATCCAGAGAAACATCTGATCTGTTATTGATTTCCTTCACAAATTTTCCACCGATCACAAAGGAGAAGATGCAGTAACAAAGAAATAGAAAGACAGTAATAGTAACGACCTTAAAGCTTTAGAAGTACTGAGTATTAACTGGTGGAATCACTAGAGTCTGCTTTAATAAAGGATTGTCAAAATATCTTTTAGTCTCTAGACTAAACTCCAGAAATGTTGAATCCTGTAATTTTCTCAAATTCCCACTTCTTTCAGGACCCCACACTGTTTCTGTTTGTTTTTTTTAAAACTCAAACACAAGACCTGATAGTTTCTCAAACTTAGGTAAGCTTTTCTCCTTGTGACGAACAAACTGAACTTCATGTGTAAAATCAGCGGAGTGCCCCTTTAAGAAAACAACTGGATCACATGAAGCTGAGCATCATTGCATGTGTTGATCAGAGGACATACGCACAAAGACGGACTGAAAGGGCTAAAATACATTTGGCTCTTAAATGTTACCACAACAAAAAAAAAACTAACAGGAGATGGAAACCTTAGAAAACACCCCCACACAAGCTAACAAATGTTTTCCCTCTCAGATTGCAGTTGTTTCCTGACGGCCCAGCAGGGAGCAGTGTCGGCCTGATCCAGTCCAGCAGACAGCAGAGGATGAGCACAGAGACACTCCCTGAACACTACACCCAGAAGGGAAATCGTACATTTTCATTATTCCTCTCAGACAGCACAGCCAGCTTATATATCGAATGCTGAGTGTGAGCAGAGTCAGCAGAGGGAGGTGTTGGTGAGGAGGTGGGGTTTCGGGTGGTGGGTGGTGGGTGGTGGTTGTCTCTCTGAAAGATTTTAATGGATCACAGAGCTCAACTTACTGGCAGTTTTCCGTATCATTTAAATCATGCACAGGCGCTGCTGGAGCAGCTTCAGTTCACCTGCATGTTTTCATCTTGTTCATAACTGTTGCTGTGTATGTGTGTGTGCGTGTGTGTGTGTGTGTGTGTGTGTGTGTGTGCGTGTGCGCGCCTCCCTTCTCGCCTCTGTCTGATAAAGGTGTGTTGTCTCTTTTTGACTGTGAAAGCGGATTCTTTGTACGTGTGATACAAATGTGTATGGATGCATCACTGCGTTTTTCTCAGTATTGTGTGTGTGTATTGTGTGTGTGTATGTATGTGTGTGTGTGTTAGTTGCCTGTTTATGCATGCCTATGTCTGCACACATCACTCAAGAGCAATGAGGCATGTTTGTGTGTGCGTTTAGAGTGAATTTCTGCACTATGCACAGGCAAATGTGCGAGATGTTATTGTGTGTGTGTGTGTGTGTGTGTGTGTGTTACAGACTGAGCTCTAATAGGATCTCAGGAGCAGCTGTCGAGTCGTCCCAATAGCCTCTCACTTTCATATTTTGCTCTCCTCTTCTCTCCTGTCTTTTTGCCTCTCCTCCTTTCATCTTCTCTCCTGTTGTCTTTCCTGTGTTTAATCTTTTTTCATTTTACCATCTCTTCTCTTCCTTCTCATCTTCTCTGGTTTCCACCTTTCTTTCCTTGTGTCTCCTCTCACTTCCTTATCATTTTTTAGGTTCAAAATATCTCTCCATCTTTCCTAATATTTCCTCTCCTCTACTTGTTTCCCCTCTCCTTTCCTTTCCTCTCCTCATCTCTTTTCTCCTCTCCTCCCTTTAATCTCATCTCTCCTCTCTTGTCCTCTCGTTTTCTCCTTGCGTCCGCTCTTCTCTTTCACTCTTTCGTCTCCTCTCCATATTCCCTCTCCTCTCCTTTCCTTGTCCCCTTTCTCCTTTTGTCTCTTTCCTCCTTTCCTTATTTTGCCTCTCTTTTCTTTCCTTGCTTCTCTTTTTCCACTCCACTTCCACTTTGTTCAGTCAATGACTTTCTTCTTTCTCTCTTCTCTCTCTCTCTCCCCCCTCCCGCCCGCTTTTTTTGTCTTTCACTCTTTCTCCCCTTCAGCTCACAGGAAATGAGATTCTGGCTTATTGGCTTATTTCGACCTGTCCCCAGTTTGACCTGCATGTCTATCTCACACACACACACACACACACACACACACACACACACACACACACACACACATAGCCACCCACATACACACACACACACACACACACACACAC
>JAVQJL010029093.1:0-21054 GCA_036024295.1 Nannoperca obscura
AGAAATACTTTATTAATCCCAGAAGGGAAATTGCTTTTTGATACAGTTACAGTGCTCAATAAAGTTATTGAAAAAAGAATAATAAACAGTAGAAAATAGAGGGTGTAGAGGTGTAGAGGGAGGGTCCGAATATGTGTATATTGGTTAATATTATAATTATTATTGTATTGTATTATAATATATTGTAAATAATATTATTGATTCTCAAACAGGCCTTCATGTTGGTGTTAGCATGTAAGCATCTATCAGATTAGCAGTAACATTTTTATAAAGGTAGAATGAGGAAAATACCACAGAGAACTTTAAAACATAAGGATGGGATTTAAACTACAGGAGTAGCAGCCAGTTCACACAGGTGTTAAACTGACACCCCACCTCCCCTACGGACATGAATCCAGTCCCAACGGGGCTTTACTCTTGTTAAATAATGCTCTTCAAAGCATTAACTATAACCGTGTGCTCCAGGCCTCATCACACATCTAGTCATTGACACAAAACATTAGCAATAATCTGATGATTTCTGCGGCGTCACAAAGCACTGACACATTTCATTCCGGTAAAAGTATCTTTCTCTAGGAATTAACAGGGTGAATGCAGATGTTATTACAACTTTTATTAGACATTTGAAACCTAAAGGAAACCATTTGTATTTGTTGGATTTGCTGAGGAAGCACCAGGAGCTCACATATCATGTCTAATTCTAATCTGATTAAAAGACAAATATGAAATGAAGAAACAATTAATTCAAACTCAGGTCTATTTGTCGTTTATATCAGATGTCCAGTCAAAGTGAAAAACAACCTGAAATATCAACATTTTGCTTAAACCCCAGTATATGTTTGTCTGAACAGACATCTTCATATAAACACAAGCGCTGCCTTGGAGGAGTCAGAGACAGCCCTGTGAAACACAACCCAGACAACAAAGGTCCTGTGCTTTTTCTCGTCCCCTTGTGCCCATTTTTTGGCCCTCGGTCCTCTCTGGCATAGCAATCGCAGTGGTAAATTGCACTGTCACACATTCCGCCCTCTCTCTAAGCCTTCTTTTCCAACACACAGCTGGCTGGGCAGAGGCAGAGGGGAGGCTGGAACACAACAGACGTGTCCAGAATAGAGAGAGAAGCCCCCAGCACAGAAGGAATTAACGTCAAAAAAAGAAAGCAAAGAAGAGAAGAGCATGGGCTCTTTAAGGCCATGTTTGTAAAATGATGACAACCTTAACCTGGGTTCTATAGTTGCAGGGTTACAGAGACAGGAAGATAAAGGGGGAAACAGTGTATCAAGTCAGCAACAAAGAAAAGTGCAGAAGTTGATCCAAAAGGGACTGATATATTGGTTGCTTTCTGTACAGCTTCTGGGACTATCCTGCACCAAAAAGTATTCAAGGCTGCAGTCAGCTCTGAGGTGGAGGAAAAACTGGAGTAACAACAGATCACTGAGACAGTAGGCCTTGTTCATACCTGGCTCCAAGTATGTCAGTTCATACCTTGCATCAGAATGTGTCACCGCCTATGTCACCTGTGATTGGTTCTCACTTCCTGCTCTATATGCAAACAAATGTAATTTCAATGTGCGAAGACCAAATGTGTTGTTTTTAACTGGCGAGAGGCAGCGATGTACAATTAAAAGTATAAAGAGAATTCTTTCATTTTTTATTTCTTGTTGTTTTGCACTTGAATATCACACTGTTGGTGTGTGAACAAATTCGTACTTCCTCTTACGCAGAGGACATCTGTTGGTCCTTCAGTGTGTCCCAGGACACATTCACGTACACACTGCTAAAAGACTGTGAGGCCACCTCTGAATGTGGTCTGAGTGATTGGATCTCAATGCATCCTCAGCTGTACTTAAAGCTGTCAGCTTGTGATCAGATCACCCAAGATGCATGTTGATGCCAGGTGTAAACAGGGTCCCGCTGTAGGACAAGAAAAAGACAAGTCCCCAGTAAGACTGGAATAGCTCTGACACTGCAGGCAGGGATCTCGATACATAGTTGGAGAAAATAATTGAGTGGATGAGTTTTCTTTTATATTGTGTTTTTTGATACAGACATGATTGATTTAAAGACTTAGACCCTAATGAGTTAAATATACATTGGAAATACAATGCATTCACCAAAGGGAAACGTAATGGGAGTTTTTCTTGCCATTCTTGTCTAGTGCTGCTCATGGTGGGACTGTTGGGTCTTTATAAATATAAGAGTTGGTCTTGACCTGCTCCATACGAAAAAGTGTTGGGAGATAACTTTGTTATGATATGGTGCTATAAATAAAAAAGAATTGAATTAGTGTTATCTCACAAATACAGAAAGAAAAGATCTCAAATCTCTCATGAAAATGTTTTACCATAATAATGACATCTGTAACTGCTTAATCAAAGAAAAAAAATCTCACAATTATGAGATCTTTATCTTGTATTTTTATAGTTATGAGTTATTTGATTTTTTATAACACAAATCTCAAAATAATTACATATATCCTGGTAATTAAGAGAGTTCCTCTGTGTTTCTTATGATTATGAGAATGTGTGAAACTGAGAAATATCAGATGAAGGTCTGTTATTATGAGATATCTCATCATGGGACAAAGTATTTTTAATGGGATCTCATAATTATATGAACTTTAGTGAAGTGCTCTGAAGTTTAGGGGCTCGGGCAGCAAAAGTTGAATCTCTTTTTGAAATAAAAACAGTTTTGGGAAGCAAAGGAGAAGCTTATTGCAAAACTAAGAGGGACTTCTGGGTTGTATTATGTAAAACTGTAAAGTATGTTTTAATACTACATTTTGGTAGAATCTGTTAGTTATAAGGCGCCTGTTTTTGTTACAGTTTAGAATCAGGAGAAAGGGTCAGGTTTAGGTTAGATTAGTGTCAATCCTAAAATTACCTTCTGTATATGTTTAAATGATAGGAAGAATTAGTTTCTAAACAAATCACTTTACATGACAATCAACAGTACTGTCTGTTCCTCTGTCTGTTAATTTATTGCTTTCTTTCAGTTTTTCTTACATTTGTTATTGCTGATTAAAGTCTTTTAGCAGCTTTAAACATTTCCCTGGTGGTGTACCCTGCTATAGCTGAAAAGAGAGCTATTGTTGTAAAAGCAGAGCCAGGCAGCAGCCCAAAGTTAGCTCAGTGACCCATTAATCTGAATGTATGCATGCGCGCACAATGCACACACACACACTCGCACACACACACTCGCACACACAACACACACACACAGAAACACGACACTTTTTACACAAAAACTGAATATAGCTCATTGTTTGTATGAGAAAAGGTTGCAGCATTGTAGAAAGTTAATGACAGAAAATCACATTAGATCTGACCAGCAGAGTGAAGTAGTGACTTCATTCATAAATGCGGTCCAGCATATCTGATGGAATCCTGTCAGTACATTGCAGTAGTACACATTATTGAATGAAAGCATACTAAGCAATTCAGTGTCACAGGAACAATAACTTAACTACTGCATGTGCCAAAGCCAGCCTTTGACCTGCAGCTGAGATGCACTGGGGGAACAGACCTTCCAGCATCAATAATAACCAACACCAGGCACCAAATTGGGATGTTGCACTGCAGCCAGTGCTGAGCTGAATGAACACTGTAAAACATTCACAGCATTACAAAGAATGAAAACAACATGGCTGACTGACGCTTCTTCCTGATTTTATCATGAATTTCATGTCTTGTATGGACAGAGAACAATGTGGGGATGCATGCTAACTCAACTGGATTAACAAGTTACTAACCATTATGCTGGCAGAAAGCTTCTCATTACAGATCATGTAAAGTGAAACGGACAGGTATCTGGGCTGGAGGACAAACCTTTGTAGTAGAAGAGACATCGGTCTGTGAGGACAAACCACCTCTTGTTCCACTGCTTCACTCCACTGCTGGCCTGTAGGAGCACACACTCATTAACATTATCATCATCATCATCATCATCTTTATCATTATTATTGTGTTCAACAAAATGTTATCTGAAACCTGTAGCCCTCAAACAATAGAAGAAGTATTGTAAAAATGACTATCATGCTACTATGGATGGATTTTCAAAGTACTTGTTAATTATCAGATGGTGCTTGAAATCCTTTTCACACAAAGTAAGCAGATTAGTTTCTACCTTTGTCTAGCAGCTTTAAGTCTCACCATCTGTATTCCCATCATTATTTCAAGTAATTTAGTTCTGTTGGGAGCCTCAAAATCAAAATTAAAGTAACACAGCTGTAGTCCCATCCCTGTAATAATTCCCACAATGCAGCTTGATAGTGTCTTTTCTTAGACATCACTATGACACACCTGACAAAGCTCCTCCAGAGCTCCAGAAGACATTGTGGGACTACAGGCTACCCTTTATCTTTTACCTGCTTATACAACCATCCCTGTTTGCTGACCACTGCTTTGGGATTCCTGCGCATAGAGTTGGAGCGCTTCCCAAACGTTGCTGCCTTTCTGGGAATACGAGATGTCTGCAGGTCAGAAGAGATAGAGGAAGAAAAATAGGAAGAGGGATTACGACCCTCATGGGAGACATAAGATCAGAAAAGATTCTTTAACAACAGTAGTGAGTGTGATCACATTACGTCCTGAGGACTGATGAAATGAAAAGCTCTCCAGTACAGTTTATCTATTGACCATGAAAAGCATGCTGCAGTATTGCAGGCCAAAACTCATTGTTTCATTTTTCTAATTTCTGGAATTACAGTTTGATGCACAAGGGATGTTTCATGTGTGTGTGTGTGTGTGTGTGTGTGTGTGTGTGTGTGCGCGCGCTCTCACCCAGGTGTAAGGCTGGGCTTCTGGGGACAGGTCTAACACCATATTGGCACTTTTGGAGTGAGTGATCTTCTCAGCAGCAATATTCACCTTCCCGTTCATATCCAAATCACAGTGCCTGGACACAAGAGCAAAGGCAGGAGCTCCTGTCAGTGTGTCAGTGCACCTTATTGCCCTGTAGCCTGCCAAGACAGGTGTGTGTTGCCAGAATAATCACTACACATGTGGTGGGGACTGATCTGCTCCAGCCTTGTCTATAAAGACCTCCTCCACCAGTGTTTACATTTACCTGACAATGACCTCTAGTGGCCATGTGAATACTTATACTTGGCTGTCAGACATGAAGGTGGAAAGAGTGGGATGTTACAGTGAGTGAGACTCTCACTCCTGCAACAACAGTAAATGATGGTGTTACGCCTCCGGTAACGGACGGCCGCCAAAGTACGACACAAAAGCGACCGTATATGGTAATTAGAGAGTTTTTTATTGAAAACATGTAAACAAAACCAAATTAGGATGTCACACTGGCGGAAGGAAGAGGGACTGTTCGTTGCGCCAAATAAACTGAAATGAACAAACCAAAACAGGCTGACTAGAGGCCCTATACTATAAAAAAAAACAGAAACTAAAAGGGTCTAGTCTCCTACCCAAAAGGACGTTCTCAAAACGAATACATGAGTGGCAACAACGTCTTACCTAGTGTGTCTAGACATACCGACACTACGTGGGTGGAGTGTAAAGGGTACCCCCTCTTACCTAGTCCACAAATCCAACCGCCAAGGAAGTAAATACTAAACGTTGGGTCAGGGTAGCAGGAGATATTGAAACAGAACTCGAGTCTTTTGTTTGCGAACTGTTTCAATGAGCTCTCTCTCCAAGGTGTGTGTGTCCAAAAACGTCTTCCACTTTGTCGGGCTACAGCCGGTCTTTATGAGTGGCCCTCCAATGGCTGATAGGCCGGCCAAGCTCGGCAGCGCCCAATCACTGTGCCAGGAAGAGACGACTGATCACCAAAGCAGCATCACCTGGAGTGAACACAGGAGGGGGGGGGGAGAGAGAAAACGAACACACAGCCCTGGCACGTAACAGATGGTTTAACCATGACCAAGATTCTTAGTTATTTCGTTTGGAGGGCTCGTTGTGTCTTTCTTACTGTAGCCTGACCCAGTACATTTCACATATAGTAAGCATGTCCAAATCCAGTCCACGGCAGTGGTGCTGTCCTGTTGAGGTCATTGTAGTCTAGTCCAGTCCTAATCTAGTTTACACTCTGGTAGTCTTGGACAATGAACACTAACTCATGGGAAAATGAGAAGTCATGCTAACTTAGTACCATAATGATGCAGAAGAGACTGAGGTGAACGCTTACAAGTCCCAGGCTGAAAGTCACCATCTTCACTGCTGATATAGAAAACACGTGGTTCTCCCTAGCCCTTATAGGTCAATTACAGTTGTTAAGGAAACATAATATGGCCATTCAGATGTTAGGACAGAGTCAGTAATGTCACCATAAATTCTTATATAATCTGGGACCACTGTTACACACTTGATGTGTCACTCCTGAACAGGGCCTTCATATGTCATGTAATATAACATATTAAGCTGATGACGTGCTCCTAGGCTTTTGACATAACACTAGTATGTACAGCTCTCCAAACTCTTTGTACACAGAGTATTTCTCTTATTGTTTATTGTTTTCTCTTATCTCTATTTTTATACTTCCTAGGGGCCATTACATGACATATCTCAGGGTTTAAAGGAGAGATGTACAAACCAGTCTTACATGTTCAGATTTACGTGGTTAGTGTTACAGAAAAATTGCAAAACATATAGTGACTGGCTTTATTGGCTGCAAAATTCATTGTGGGTTTTATTTATTTATATATTTCGGTGTTTATATCTTATAACAGAAAAGGTGATGGATATTTTAAAAAGAGATTTGAAGAGATATTCCTGTCTTTATTTATAGCAAGGGAACTAAATAAAACACAGCCTGTAACACAGTTCTAATTAGTTTATTCATGGATATATCTATACTTAGATGTAATAGTAAGTTAAGTTGCAACAAAACTTATAAAGTTTTTTCTTTGAGTGAATGGACATTTTTGTCTTTGGCAAAATAAATATTTTGATTGATATTAAATCAGGTTTCAACCAAATGCTAAATATATTTTGAAAAAATCAAAAAAGATGTAGTTGTAACAAATGAGAGTAATTTTTGCTTGGTTTTTGCTTGGCTGCGCTGCTGTATCTAGTAATGGTTGCTAAGCTGTGATTGGACAATCTCTGTTTTGAGGAAGTGTTTAATGAACGGTCATGTTTAATTGGTCAGATGTAGGCCAAGTGGGCCTAGACTGGAACTGGGTCCAGCATGTGGGAGCCATTTATGTTAATGGTCAAAAGGTTAAAAAGGTTAGATTACATGAAATAAAGTTAATGAATTAGACCAGTAATATCCATCCATATGCAGGGTGGAAAAGTAACATATCAAACTATAACAGGGACCCACTAAGTGTCATGGTCCAGAAACTGTGGGTTGTTCCTTCCTGTTTTATTTTGTAGTTTTGGGTCAGTTTCCTGTCTTTGTCTCGTTTCCCTCCCCTTTTGATTAGTCACCTGTGTCTTGTCACCCACCTGTTTCTGTTACTCCCTTTGTATTGTCTTGGTTCATTGTTCATGGTGTTCCCATGTTTCATCTGCGTCATTATGTCTCATGTCACGTTTCCAGGTTCCATGTTCCATGTTATGTGTTCACCTTGCCACGGTACGTCGTTCCTTTGACTTTTGTTACTCGGTGTTCATGTTCCATGTTAAGTTTAGTATTTTGTGTTTATTAAAGTAGTTTATTTGATTCCATCCTGCGTTTTGGTCTGCTTCTGGGCCCGACCTTACATGACCAATGGAGAACCATCACACTAAGACGGAGGAGGTGGAGTTGCAGCCATCTTCAATTTTAGCGTATTAATCAAACCTAAACTATATTATAAAGTCTTGTTCTTAGTCTTTCACACCCAACCTGGGAAACATTACAATCAATTCTATGTGTTAAAGTGTACCAAGCTCCTGGGCCATATTCTGAATTTCTATCTGAATTCTCAGAGTTCTTATCAGGTCTAGTCCTTAACACAGATAGTTATTATTGTAGGTGATTTTAATATTCATGTGGATGTAGAAAATGACAGTCTTAGTGCTGCATTTATCTCATTATTAGATTCGATTGGCTTCTGTCAGAGTGTGCATGAACCCACTCACTGTTTTAACCACACCCTTGACCTTGTTCTTGTTAATGGCATAGTGATTGAACATCTAATAGTCTTTCCACAGAATCCTGTTTTGGATTCACACAGTAAATCATGTCACTGAAGTCTTGTCATTCATTGAAAGCATACTGTATAGATTGTCTTTAACAAAACACTTGTGACATGACAGTGCACTACTATCAACTATTTAACTTGCTGTGTGGTTCTTTACACTGTATCAAACAAGTCTTAGTCTAATATTTCCATGATGTTTTTGCTGAAATGTATTGTCTGAAATGCCTTTACAAACAAGTTTATGAGCTGTCAATGAGTGCACACTACATCCAGTGGCACTGCATGGTGAATCACCTAGTGGAAATTAATCATGCACTGCAGTTGCTCTGGATCCCTCATTCTCTTCACGGTTTTCTCCACTGAGTCAAGCTGCTTGTGGAAACATTTGGCTGTCAAAAAAATTGTTGTGAATTTGTAGTGTTGACCTGCGCAGTCTGCAGGAAAATTCCTGATACATGGCTGTAAGGTCAGAGAACGTAGACAAACTGTGACTGTCTGTTAATGGCTAACAGTGTCTTGCAGTGGCCAGATAATTATGCTAACACATTTATTCAGCTGACAGATTACAGTGCTGGTAACTTCTGCTTGTAGGTTACTTACTGCAGATAGGAGTGTACTGGTGTGGGCTCTTCCAGCTGGATTGGGCTTACTGCTGGCCCAGCTGGTCCACTTGGGTCATGTTGACTGGAAACAGACAGACGAGGGTAATGAGATGTTAAAGAAGACATCACAGGACGTCAGTCAAATCTCTTCATTAATCAGTTGGGATTATCAACAAGGATAAATTACATCTTAAATTCACAGTCCGATCCATCATTTATATCAGTTATGATACAGCAGTGAGATGTCAGCAGTGGCCTTGGTGAATACAGTGTTCCTATCACTGATAGGAATGATGTACACAAACAAGGACAAAGTGAACCAGAATTATCTCTTGATAGTTTACAACAAAAAAGTGCTGCGCCTGATTGAGACTCCTCTTAGATCTGCCTGTATGGAAATACACGGCAACATTATTGATTTGGGAACCTCAAGCAGAAAAACTGCGATGCCACAGTCAATCAAACTTCTTCCTTTTTATAAGTTGACAATACATTTTATGATTAATTCACACATTTCATCACAGATCTGTGCAGACATTCTGACCCACAACATCATCAAATGGTGAAAAAGTACTACTTTTTGTAATTGCTGAGGTGACTGGGACAAGTACAACATGGCACACTCTGTAGTGGTAGTAGTGGGTTTGACAGCTGACCATACTGCTCAATCACTGATGACATCCCACCCTCAGCTGATGCATCAGCTGATCAATATGCTGCAGCTATTTGCCCGCATCAGCTCTGTCCTCACTTCATTTCCTCACAGTATTCAGAATCCTCAGCTCCTGCAGGGCTTCAGACTCTGCTGCTGCCCAGAGTGTGTATGTGTGTGTGTGTCAGCATGTGGCCCAGTTTCTTCATGGGGTATCTGTGTGGTCTCCTCACACACACACATACTGTACAGTCTGTTTCTCTATCGCACACAAACACACAAAATAGAAAGCAGAATGACTCAGAGCTACCAAACAACACATTATTGGGTTTGTTCTGAATGTTTGAATGTGTAAACAGACCTTTTGTTTACTGCTGGTGGAATATGCTTTCTGATAAACATTCACAACAGTGAAGTCACTGATTGGAACTGAATCATCACCGAAACACTGAAAAATATTCACAACAGAACAAACTATGTGAGTTAAAGCCAAACCAAAAAATTATGTTATGATATATATAACTAATTTGAAATTACGAATATGATTTGTAGGAGACATAATACATAACACTGCTTTTTTTATCAATAAAATGAAGAAACGTATCTGTAAACAGTTCACTGCCAATGTATGTCATTAGTTGTCCTACAGTGTTTCGGCACCTTGGTAAAGGTTATGGATGAATGCTAACTTCTTGGCAAAGAATGCGGTAAAGTAACTTTGTCAGACTGGGTTGGTTACTGGTACAGTCTCTTGAGTTTGCCCAAACTTTCAGTGACTTTCATGCCACTGTATATGTATATATATGAGAGAGAGAGAGAGAGAGAGAGAGAGAACCAATACCACAAAACCAATTAAAACTGAATTTAAATGTTCATACATCAACTGTCACAATAACAGAGACCAGTTCATCTTTCAATGTATATATGGTTGTGAGTATGGTGGTTAAAGTTAAATTAAAATTGCAAATTCAAAGAATGCAATTTTCAAATCACAAGAGCCATGATGTTGATTATAACCTTTTTTAGCATTATCCTAACAAGCTGGAGGAGCGTAATGTTAAATCCATGCACTCCATAAGAAACTTGAGGCTGTTGTCTGGTTAATATCCCAGAGCGCAAAGGCTGTTCATTCAACACTGAGCTGTGGTCAGAGAGGATGCTATACGGCTGAGGTTGAAAAATCCACATTACCACAGCAGACACAGTTTATATGTTGAACATTGAATTTATATTGTCTTAGTGTGCCTATTGCCAATGTTCCTGCCATTTTAAATGAAACAAGGACAGAAGAACAACAACAAATTAATTCAAATAAAGTACAGTGATGTATGCAACTCACAAAGAGGAGGAAAACATCTAAGTCACTTTTGGAGGGAAATGGCAAAGAGGGGGGAGAGTCAGGATCTCCCCAAAAAAAAACAATGCTCAATGTTCAGCTGTCCAAACATTGGTCCATTGATTTTAATAGTTGTATTATTGTACAATTGTATTATTGTATAGTTATGTATTATAAGGTGACGTGGTGGAGAGGAAACTTATGTTAACAAACAAAATAACAAAATAACAAATATTAATTATACTAGACGTCCAACAGAGCTGTTGGTTAAAGAGTCAATACTGAACATACCGAGAAACACGAGTGTGTGCATATTTGGATAGAAACAGGAGCTTGTACAAGCACAGCCTCATTTCCCAGATCAGATTATACTTATCATTGTTAATATTCATATATTATAAGAATGCCAAAATCCACCTTAGGCCAGTACCCCACCTTACAGTCCCAGACAGCCTGAAAGAAACTGTATGTTCCTGGGCATAACTCGAGGGTCACCTGGGGGAGAGTATTACTGTGTCAAAAGTTGCTTTCTGCTCATGGCTGATTGTTAGTTGTATTGGACTTTAGGGAAGTTTTCTTGACTTTATTTACATAGTGAGAACAATATCATGTTGTCTAAATGTATAAATTATGACCGTGTGAAGAAAAGTTCTGGTAGTTCATTAATGAAACACCATTTCAACTAACCTTTAGATAACATATGTTTAGCTTCAGGGGATTTCACCGCTTCACGTACTTCCAAGATGCAGAGAAAAAGTGTGAAGATGTGGAAATCTCAGAAACACTTTCACTAAAAGCTTTCAATCTGGAATTCCTGGATTGAGAGTTTTGAAGTTTTGAAGTTAACGTTAGATATCAACAGTATCATGAGGGCTTGAAGGTCATAACTATAACAGGCCTGACATTCTTTTCATTTGGAAAAAGACATATTTGTGCTTGGTACAAATGTTACCAATGTTAACACAAATTGGAACCAAAAACCACATACAAATTTTTCCTCAGCAGATGTAGTTTAGTATAGAACTTCAGTCATTAACTGAGCAAAGTCCACCTGCGGAGGAAGGCCAACTGCAGAGGAAGGCCAAGGTCAAGAATAAATGTTCACGCTCAAATGCAGTTTCCTCTGACTGTTTAGCCTGACACTTTGAACCTATAGGAATGATAACTAACCAATGCTGCATCAACATAGTATGAAAGTAAGGCGGCTCTACACTCCCACTGACAGCAGTCTGACAGCTGACATGCAGTAAAGTCAAAGAGAAGAAAACAGACTCCTGCTCCTGATTTAGCACTGCGCCACTGTAGAACACAGCAGCCACACAGCGTCACGTGGTTCACACACACACCCCAACCAACACACTGTACTCTATACATCACAGAGTATGAGACTTGTGGTTTCCTTGTGTTTCCTGCTGGCACTGCATTGCAGTCATCTCTGACCTCCAAGATCCAGGCCGTCCAGTCCTCCATCAACCTCCCCTTGTCCCCTTCTCCTCTCCCTCGGCTTGTCTTCTCCCCTCCAGCCCCGGCGTGTCACTTCCTCCTTCCTCGCTCCACCTACCTGACTCTCCTGTCCACACGGAACTTCAACATCCTCCCCTGGATCCGTCATGTACCAGCAGCGCAGGAGATGCAGAGCTGAGCCGAGAGGTGGAGAGCAGCTGGACAGATGGAGGTGAGGAGGGAGACACACACCGCTGTCCTCTTCTCTCTCCTTCAGACCGCATGCCTCTCTCTCTCTGCTTGTTTCCACACCTGTCTCACACTCCCTCTCCTTTGTCTCTTTATCCCCCTCCTCTCCCTCTATCTCTCTCGCTGCCTTCTGGCTGAGAATTGCAAGACTCAGCTTATTCAGTCCCCTCAGTCTGGTAGATATAAGCTATATCTCTATCATGCTCTCTCTCTCTCTGTGTCTCTCTGTCTTTATCTCATTTGCTCTCTCTCTCTCTCTCTTTCCCTCGCTCTCATTCCCTCATTCCTCAGAGGATATTGCCGAAACAAAGACCCCATGTGGTCTCAGCTGCTGTGGATACAGATACATATCTGTCCAGAGTCATGGACTCCGAGCCAGTGCTCCACAAGAACAAACATCTTCTCTTTTGGCTAAGGAGTGAATACCTGATCAACTGGGGCCATAGGGTTGGTGGTTGGGTGGGGGTAAAGGATGTTAGGGTGGTGCAATTGTTTTCTTTAAGAATAAGAAAGCACAAAAAGAAGGAAAGGGTGATGAGGAAGAGTGGGGAAGGTTACATGGCTGATTGTATTGCGTATAATGTTATGCACACAGAACAAAAAAATAAATAAATGTAATGTACATGCTGGTAAACATGTTGGTTAATAATCACTGTAACCCATTTATTTTGGGCTTTTACATAACTTTAACAGTTTAAAGGAACTGTGCTGTTAAAATAGTTTGATATAATTGTTTTGAAATGATGAAAGCACTTATGAAATAAGATAAGAACAGTGCCTACATTCACCTGATTGAATTTGCTGTCAATTGTAGCCCCAGTTTTTGCATTGTTTATTTCCAACAGTGTCTCGATAATGGAACATACCACATATATGTTTTCATTGTGCATATTAGCTCATAGTTAGTAGAAATATGTCTTTTGTCCTGTGTTCCACGTGATTTGGTTTGCCACCCATCTTCTCCCAGCCTGAATAGCCCATATATGATCCCACAGTCACATGTATCTGTCAGCATTAAAGGCAGCTCCAGTAGGAGCCCCTGGGTGCAGAGCTCAGCAGGACTCACATATTACGTCATCCTGTCAACACTAACCCTGAGAGTCTGCACTGAATCACATGGAGCTGGATCCTGTCTCTGCTCTATGGCTTCTCACAGACACTCCATGTTCCATCACCACGTAAAGAGGCCGTCAGACTCCTTAAGTAAAAGGGAAAGCCTTTTTTCTGCGGTCTGTTTCCATCTTTCCTTCCTCCCTTTCTTCCCTCCTTAGGGAACACCCTACAAAAGGAGCTCACTATGGCTCTCCAAGAGGTTTCAACACCAAGATCACTGTCCAGCTCAAGTGGTGAGTAACATAAGAAGGTTGGAGAAGGAGGGGACTCTTTCTGATAAGAGGGAGTGGCAGTGACCATTTGAGTTTCTTCTGCAGTCAAGGCCAGAGCCCAGCAGCAGCACTTCAAGCCAATGGACGTGTTGGAGGAGGTGCTTGGTGCGGGACAGGTAGCGTACAGATTTGAAAAGTTAGAAGTTCCGCTTTGTTAACAAGTCCAGTCAGACAATATCAACGATCAGAACATTTCTCATTATCTGCATTGCCTGTTAACAATGGTTAATTCCACTTGCTCCAAGTAAATGAAAGCTTTAGAATCATTGCTCTCCATTTTCCTGCAGCTAATTCTTTTAATCGTACTTTAATCACATCAAATGAAATAACAATAAATACTGTTGTAAAAATTGAAGTTGGCACATCCGTTAGAGGCCAGTGATTCCACCTGCAGATCCACTCAGAGATGCTGAACATCAACTACACGCCCTTTATATGTTATTGGATTTGAACTATCTGTATTCATATCAACCAATAAAACCTGTATTAGTCTAACCCTGCTCTCAGCTTTAAGGCAAACCAAACAAGACCAAAAGGATGACTAAGACTAAGAGTATGACTGATTTATATGAACATTGATCCAGCCAGTGAGCCTATTGATTCTACTGGCACACCACTGAACTCTATGTGACAAGACTCAAGCAGCCTGATCAATACATGTGGACCAGACACACTGCTGACCATGCCTTTGTCTGTACGACAACCAGCCAACCAATTACGGTCTAACACTGCACAGCACAGTTAACCAGTGCGGTGAAACCACAGGGCTGCCACGACCCACCACATGCGAGACAGTTTTCTTCAATAGTTTAGGGTCAAAGGTCAAACTATTAAACAGTTCTTTGCTCCTTTTCAAGGATAAACAGTCCTCAGATCTCAGCATAAGACAGTGAGTAAATCAAGACTAATAATAATGGGGGCCAAAAGAGAAGCCCAGGTTGTTGATCAGGTTTCCTTATTGGCCAAGAGGTGGTGTCTAAAAGCTTCCACCAAGGAGCTAAATGAGAATATGGGGAACTTTTCAGGGCTTCTGTAGCTGCTCTATCCTATGGCAGAGACTTTGGCAATTACCCTTTACACCCCTAGATAAGTTTTAGCGTTTACTCATCTAGCACTGACATCATCAGTAAGACAACAATGGAGAAAAGACACAGAGGTCTTGTCTTTGATGTTTTTTTGACTACTTTCAATTTCGGACAAAATCCAATGAGAAAGAACAACAATAATAATAATAATAAACAATCGATGACTGCTTTTATTTTGAAATATAGGCCATAGCTACTATATGTCAGACTGTATGTGGATGTGGACGTATATTATATTATATATTATTTTGTTGATTTTAAAGTAAACTGTCACAGAGGCCATATTTGATTAATAAAATAAAATGATTAGTGTATATTATTCTGTGTCAACGGGACTCAACAGATTATTTCAGAAATGTCAGAATAGAGCATCAGCACACATCGCTCCCTTTCATAAAAGTGGTTATTTATGAACTACAAGGAGTGGTGTGTATCATTAAAGCTCACTCACAGACCTCCAGTGGTCACTGTCAAGATTCCTGCAGTGAATGGTTGGTGTCTGTGCTGCTATCTTGATGCTGCTGCTGATGAAGTGTGTTGTTCAGTTCCTGACAGGAAGGAGATGGATTAAGACGTAGCTAAGGGAGAAGGGGAACGTCTTTTTATACAAATTAGCTGCAACCTGGAAGCAGCTGCTGTTTGTCATACTTACAAGACTTCCAGGACAAGTTGAGAGAGAGTCCTGCACAACACCACACCACAAGACCACACAACAAGACACAAGTCTTACACAACACCGGGCCCAACCCAGCCCAAATAGGTCCTGCTAGAGTCTAGAGAGACAAACCAGCCCGGACCCAAAAAAAACAAAACAATCACTGCTGCTCGGATTCTGTTAATGAATAAACATTTACAATTTGAAAAACACAGTGATCACTTAGGAGCTTAGGATCAATACATTAGCTATCAATGATGGGGGGCATGTTCCATAACAAGAGACAACCCCTTCCAAAGGGATTCTGTGGTATCAGATGTGGACTTCAGGAGAACATGTCTCCCTGACAAGACAAGAGAAACCCATCTCAAGTCCTACATGATATATATCCGACAAAAATTCTTGATTTGAAATTCAGAAGCCTGAAACTTTTACTTTCTTTTGTTGTGAACGTAGTGGAGAGCCTGCTTTTTCCTATAGAACGTGTTGTCAGTTGGATGATTTCACTGGGAAATGTTAATATATTTTATAAACATGGATTGTGTTTTCTACTAAATGTGTTGAAACTCCACAACAAAAAGCCTTCTGCAGTAAGCCACCATCAAACTATGTGTCCTTTGTTCTAATTAATATCCCCTATCTGCAAGTTTTTCACATATCTCTGGGTTGGGATATATATATAGAATCTGTTTCTATTTTTAATTTAATTCCTACACCGTTCACCTGATTTGGATGTAAATACCCTCAAATTAAGCACATCTTGTTCATTTCATTTCAAATCCATTGTGGTGGTGTATAGACCCAAAAAGATGAGAATTGTGTCGATGTCCCAATATTTATGGACCTGACTGTATTTCTAACGAATTCACCTATAATACCTTATTTGTGAAATGTCTATTTCATGTCATATTGTCATTGTTGTTTGTTAATCTATTGACTTTAATGAAGGTCTAAGAAAATAAACAGAGCCATTTGGTTAATCTGGCAGTGTGTTTATTACTGATAGAACAGATGTGACGGAGCAACATTTGTCTTTAATTCATTTGAATTAAATATATAGTTTAATTAGTTTGTGACAGACCACAGGTTCTGTAAGTCCTTATCAACCTATAATAATATCAGCCGTGACTGTGTACTGGACTTCTGGCTGTATATTTCTCCGGAATAAACCAAGATGCACTGGGATCCTAAAAAGAGAGGACAGGATACACTTCCTCACTCTTCGTCTCTTGCCAGATGCATTTCATTGATTCCATCAATGCATTTCATTGATTCTATCAATTCCATCAATTCCATCAATCTGGCAGAGGCTGGAGGATTGAGGAAGGGAAGAGGCATAATTAGCAGAAAATAAATCCTGCTGAACAGCAGATACAGCACTGGCCAGGAGGCAGATCAAGGCATAAGCAGCATTTTACTGTTGTAGCTGCTCGAGGTGGAGTTAGTTTCAACTACTTTATATACTGTTCGCTACTTTAGTCCAACCTAGCGGTTGGGCCCATCCAATGGGTCATCAGATAAATCTGAGGGGTCGTGAGGTGATTAATGGGAAAGGACAGAAGAAACGTATTCTTTTGAGATGAGCTCACAGTGTGTGAACTGTTTCAGTTTTTGGATTTCTCTTGGATCATTTGAACCACGTAACAAAATGAAACCATGTTTAGAAGTTTAGAAGGTAAATGTCTCTTTGTCTCAATATGTTGTATTTTACAGGCTTTTTAATATTTAAACATTCTGAAAAGTAAATGTAGCTATATCTGTCAAATGAAAATACTTAAAGTACCTCAAATTTGTATTTAATTACAATACTTACTTTAGTACTTCAGTAAATATACTGAAGCCATCAGCTGTATAAACCAACTAATTTTACAGGTATTATAGACTTTACTTTGTTTCAATCTCAGTGCATTCATGTATTATAAGCATTTCTGATATGTCTTCTCTTGTTTAAACTGTCATCGCTCTCTCTTGTGAATTTTAGACATATTTCTTACACATAATTACTGAAGACAAGCGTTATCCATCTTGTGTATCTTCCAAGAGAGTCCTGCCCTCTGTCACTCTGGCTCTCAGTCTTTTATCAGCACACAGATATGACAAAGGCCAAGAAGAGGATTTAGATTCATGAATTCAACAGCATTCATGGGAACAAACCCCTCCTTTTCTTCTCTAATGAGGCAGATGGTGAAGCTTGGACCATGCTCTGCATAGATTTAAAGTACAGCAATGTGTCTAACTGACTTTAACTAACATGTGGTAGGACATTGAACTCCTTTCTAGTAAACAACTTTATCTGCAAAGGCACAAAATATTCATACTTAACGTATCAGAAAAATGTTCACTGTTTATTTAATTAATTTTCCTACGATAGCCATGCAACTAAAGCATGCTGAACATTTTCTAAGGCTATGGAAACTAAAAAAGTCAAAAGGGACTTAGGATATGTTGACTTTATTAAGAACAAAACGTTATCTTTGTAAGGTTTAATTTCTAGGGGACTGCGTTGAGAAGAGACCCTGAGGCGCTTGATAAATAAAATGCCAGACCTCCTTCAGACATTCAGATTAGTGTTTTGGTCAGATCAATGTGTTTTGGTTGGATTTACATGTGGACTGACCTCTGTTTCCATTGCCGATGGAAATTGCAGGGCTATATCTGTTCTTCACAGCAGCTTCCAGCCAAACTCAAACCCCACTGTAAAGTCAAGTCAGCATGAGGACCACAGCAGGAGTCCAGTTATTGTGGGTGTCATACGAGAGGCGTCGGCCTCCACACCTTCCAGCCACATGTCAAACAGTTCAGGTGGTTTGAGTGCTGAATATTCTCCAGCCCTGGCAGCTACAACAGATGCATCTCATAAATCACCTGCTGGCCTGATTTCATAACTTCACAGCAGCAGAGTACCGAACACAAGCAGCAGACGTCTGACCTAGTTGGCAATGGCAACCTACTTTTTATTTTCACAAGGTTACAGGAAAACTAAGCCACACTGTCCCCTGGTGGACAGAGCCAGCACACACACCAGACCTTATTCACAAAATACCTAGAATAACTCCATCCCTTTTATCGTTTATTGTTGCCTTGCGTACACATACACATCTTGTTGAACATCATGGCAGACCTTTGACTCTTTAGGATCCACTCGTAGCAGCATTACTGCCATAAGGTGCATCTGTTGACCAGTTTGTCTGAAACTGCCACAGACTCATACACAAACAGGCTTTGCTGGGTGGTAGTGTTCAAACTGAACCAAAGTGAATTGGTATTGATTAATGAACCATTAAAGACTCCATGCACAGATTTATTTCTTTTAGACTGACTGGCTGATCGCTCATCATGTCACACATTGTTATTAGATGTCTAAAACATGACCAGTCAAATGTTCCTATTTCATACACTAATTATTTCACTACATAGTATGCTGACTGTGCACATAGTTGCTCTGTTTCTGCTGTATATCTGTCGGGCCATAGTCAGGTGTTTCAGGAGACAATAGAATATACAATATAATGCAATAACCCATTAATTGTTCCTAGCAGAGATTTCTGAAGTGCCTACTCTGTGTTTAAGGCTGGTTAAGTTTAGGAGACTACATGGTTCAGGTTAGATAGTGGTCATGGTTACACAAACCCAGCATTGCTAAGGTTTGTGTGACCATGGCAACTGTTGATAGGTGATGAGACATCAACAGCGGTCTCCAGTGTCAAAGACAAACATGTTCCACTACCTCCTTTACTCCTGTCAGACGACATTATTATTATCATTATTCATCCTGATCAGGTCTGAAGATTACAGATGGAATATGTTTACTAAAAGTTCTAAAACTTTGTCATTATGGGTTATTGAGTGTAGAGTGATTTCATCCATTAAAATTAAATCTACAAGACAAAGAATGCAGCCATGTTGTGTGTGTGTGTGCATGAGTGAGAAAGAGAGAGAGAGCACTGTTGTGAACTGTCATGCCTGAACAGCAGCAGCTGTAGTTTCTTCAGATTAAATCTCTCCATGGTAGAGAGACGGTGAGGTTTGTGTAGACTGAAGGCAAAATGGATTCTTTTGTGTTTTCAACATGCACTCTGGCCAAAATAAAAAAGTTTGTTGTAGAGACTTTATAAATATTACGAGTATTCCGAACATACAGATTAATGGCAGGGAAGTGCATTATGCTGCTGAAGTTTAATATGACTCAGTCATTTCTACAGCATTATTCTGCCTCAGATGTTAGTTAGCATACTGCATTTAAATAACACAGAGAACAATGACACTCAGTGAGATTTCCATTTGTTTAAACATTTACATTTTCCTGAGAAGCAACATCTTCTTGTGGTCGTGTGAATAATTACTGTTTCCTTTCAGGAGCAATGGAGGAAGAAGCATTTCATTGTAGCCCAACAATCCTCAAGGTCAGGGTGGAGGGGTGTGCCAACAAATAGTGTTGTTTTGACCCTGGAGCCTCCTACCAACAGTCGGTTCTTATCTGAACTACGACCAATATCATCCGCTAACCTTAACCACATTGTTTGAGTTACCTAAACATATCCAAACCTCAACCTTAGAAATCTGAAAACCTTTCCATGAATCATTTTCTCGAAAGAAATGGATGATGATCAGAAAAGATAGAGTTTGGAGGATGACTGAAAAATGGCTTAGCCTGAGAAATGTTCGCTTGTATCACTCATTTTAAATCCCATCTACCAAATGCCTGAGCTCTGTTTACTGTGTAGCAGCACCAAGGTTCTCATGAGACTCAACAGTTCGTAAGAAAAGCGAAGAACCGATGAATAACTACCCAGTGAGCACACACACACACACACACACACACACACACACACACAGACACAGCTGTCAGCCTACACATGCCTGTGTGATATGTTTATGTGTGTGTGTGTCTGTAATTCTTCCATGCAAATCAGTAGAAATACAGATCAGACCTCTGTTTACCCCCTCTCTCATTTTCCCTCCAAATGTATTCTCTCCCTGCAGCTCCTACACTCCCCCACCCCCTGAAATCAACCTGGCCTCCATCACTTTCAGAATTCACCCCCCACCCCCCACCGCAGAGAGTAGACTAGCGGCCAGGGTCCATGAGGCCAGAATGAAAGGAATTTAAACAAAGGTCTGGACTACAGTTCCACTCCACTGCCAGGAATTCCAGCTCTCTGTCCCTACCTCTACAGCTAGAGATGACAAATGATAATCAAACACACACACAGAGCCAACGGAGGTGTGTTGGCTGAGGGGTACAGCTGTGTGCCCATCAACCAGCAGGTCATGTGTTCGACCCCCGACTCCACCGGTCACCTCCCCACTTGGAAGTCGCCTTGGATAAAAGCGTCTGCTAAATGTAATGTAAATGTAACACACACACACACACACACACTGTTACATGCACAATGTAAACAAAGTACATGTGTAAGTGATCAGTTGACCTATTGAATTGGCATTCTAGCTGTTAATTTGTTGAGGTAATCTGGAGAAATTGCACCCCACGCTTCCAGAAGCAGCTCCCACAAGTTGGATTGGTTGGATGGGCACTTCTTGCGTACCATACGGTC
>JAVQJL010029100.1:0-18099 GCA_036024295.1 Nannoperca obscura
TGACTCTATTTTCTATTCATTTCACAACGTATGGTGGTGAATAAGTGTGACTTTTCATGGAAAACACAAAATTGTTTGGGTGACCCCAAACTTTTGAACGGTAGTGTATATATATACAAATATATATACACATATATACACACATATATATATACACATATAGATATATATATATATATATACATATACATATATATACATATACATATATATACACACACACATATATACACACACACATACATATATATATATATATATATATATATATACACACATACACACACACACACACACACACACACACACACACACACACGTTTCATGGAGCTCAACCTTTCAAAAACACTGGAACTTTAAAGCACACATGAGATGATGAACTTCCTTTGTCTTTACAAGGAATGAATCTAATTTTAAAAAAGGTAAATTCTAAGAACACATGATATTGATTTAAAGAATCACTTCCACATTTTGCAAAATACACCTATTCACTGTCGTGCCCAGAGTTAGATATCTGTACACTATATATGAATCTGCCTATCAGCAACATAAACACGTTATAAATTACACTTCAGTCTGTACAAAAAAGTGTTTTAAAAATGTAAAAACGATTTCCAGTCTGCATTATCAACTGCACACAGTCTTCCTCACTGTTCAACACCATGAGACTTTTCTGAGACATTCAGCCCAATGTAACAACTCAGTATGTAAAGCAGCACTGTATAGAACCACAGCCTGTTCACAGTAAGGACCCTATCTCGACTGCACAAGCAACCAAACAAACACAAGTGGTCGGCCCTGGCCACACTGCCAGTGTGTCTCCAAGCACATCTGCTATTTTGGTTCATGAATGTGCAGCCGAGCAAAAGGTGGGTGAAGGTGAATATAGACTGCAGGGTGTGGTGATTAATAAATACACTCTCACCCAGTCACATCACAGGTCGCATTACTCTGAAACTGCGGTGGCAATCACAGAAGCACGACAACAAGAGCTCAACCATGTTGTTGTTTTAACAGTTAATTAGTACGGTAATGATAGAATAGATAGCAGTTTAAACTGTGTGTGTGTGTGTGTTACGAACCGATCCAGGTTGTAGAGGGTGTGTGAGTTTCTCACGATGGTCTCTACTCCAAACTCTTGAGCCATCTTGATGATGGCTCCATCTCTCTCCTTCCCATATGGCTCCGGGTCATATTCAAATGTCAACCTGGTCACTTTCCACTCCTGAAGCAACAGGACAGTGAGACAGGTCAGTGAGACAAGAGCAGACTGTGCTGCAGGGATGACTGGCACAAACCAAACAACACTGATCATGGTACTATTCAAGTGTTTGAATTCCACGTGGCTGTGAGCTTGGATGTCAAGGTGCACTGCAACATAACCACGTCACACTTTGTAAAATATGTGGATCCAAGCTGCCGTTTTGTCAGTGATTGTGGACAGTTTAAACAGATACTTTCTCAACTGTAGTTCAGACAAAGAAAAACAGAAATCTTTTAGTTCTGGTCTGTTTAATGACACTGATTTGAAATCAAGAGGCGTAAACATGTCAAGTCGTATTATTGCATACAGCCTTTGAGCACATCCAGCCCCACATTTCACTGCACATAATTGATCAGCCTGTTTGGTAACAACACAGTAGTTTGGCTTTTGAATACATGTTAAAATCACTACTGTCAATACTGTCATACAACGTGCTTCCACACACACAAACAAACAAAGAGGGTTTGTTTGTGTGTGTGGAAGAGAGACAGAGTTCTGTCACATGTCTATAAAAAAGATCTTTGTTGTTGCAGGGTCTTCTAAGGTCTGGTTATGAAGGCTGGGAGGAGAGCTTTTACACTATCCTCGTCATCGTCTGTTCTAATTTATTTAGTATGGTGGCAAGTGACAAGGGCCACAGACAGCTGAAAAAGTAACTGAGCTAAAGTCATCATACGACTACAAACAAAAGATCAAGTAGAGTGGCAGGTTAGAGGATGAAAGAGGTCCAATGTTTCTTGTAACAAGTATTGTCATTCATGTTTTCATCCCGCACATTTCACTCTCTGGTATGACATGTGAACTGGCAGAGCTACTGTAGAAAACCTGCAGACTATTGGGTTTCCATGGGACATAAAGGAAAAGCAGCAGTGTTACGTAATGGCTGTTGTATGGACATGGGGAGCTTGTGAACGGCTCCTCCCTCCCTGAACCTAAATCCCCACAAGGAAGGGTGAGAGTCTGCACGCGCGCACAGACACACACACACCACATACACACACACAGTGTTTCTTGGATCCAGTTCAGCTGCAGTGATTGTTACTCCTCTAAACAGTCATGTAACAACGACAGAGACGAAGAAACGAAACCAAGTCGTGACATTGTTACTGCAGGTGTGGAGCTACCTGACACAGGCACACAATAAATGAAGAAAACAAGAAATGTACATGCATGGGATGTTACGTCATTTTTTAAATATCCACCTAGATCTTAAAAAGTTGTCCAATCCTTTAAAGCGGTTTAGATGAATATTCAATACATGTTTTATTATAAAAATGTATCAAATGACAACGTGAACGTAATGTAATAATGTGAAAGGGGTCGCTTGTTGTTATTAACCAACAGGGAACTGTCAGCCAAATCTGCAACTGCCCTCAGCTTTATGGAGCTTTACAGGAAGAGTCAGCTCACTGTTTGCCTGTCCGGCCTCTACAGCTTTAGTTCACTCAACACTCTCATAGCATTGTTTTCAATGAAAAGTTGAAAACAATGGGTTCAATTAAAGGGCCAGACACCATCAGGAGCTGGTAGAGACCAAAAGAGGGAATATTGGCCAGAAACATTTCTCCAAATGAATGGCAATGTTCCTCCAGAACTACCGGCTGTGTGAAGAAGCAGCTGTTTGCTAGTTCACCATAGCGACTTAAAAAGGTGACGATAGGTCAACGTGTGGGCTTTCTGAAGAGTGTCAGGCTCTACCAGTTGTCAGTGATGTGGGGGAGCTGAGCCGTCACCACTGAGGCATCGTACCGTGGACTCCCATGGTTCGACATTAACAGAATGGTGCAGTTACTATAACATTAGTCAAGAGTCACAGAAACAGAGAATATACCAATGTAACCAAATTTGAGGAAAAGTATTGTCAGTGCTCAAAAGTTAGCACATGAAAACAGCTCATGCCAACTAGAATGTTTATTTTAGTATTTATAGTCAAACAGACTAAAACTACTTTGGTCCCTGGCAGTGGCCGCAGCAATCAGAAAACCTGATGCTGTCTAGTGTCAGCGAGATGATTGAATCTGAATATCTTTACCTCTGGCTAACATCTGTAAGACAAGGTTCACCCCTTCTTGTTACAACTCTTAACTATGGGGCAACAAGTCCTGCTATCTTATCATAGCCCCATATCCTATAGTTTGACCAGGGGCAACAACAAACACAGTGCTCTTCTTTATCCAGCACATGACCATATAGATGTTCACCTCCTCACTCATCCTTTACATCCCATCATGCAACACACAGACACACAAGAAGTCTAGTGTTTCTCCAGTCTTAAGTGGTTACACTTAGCTTCACAACAATCACTATTTGATTATATTTCAATATACATGTCACATACAAGTACATGAACAGCTGAACAAGTCCATAACAACAGTCGGTGGACAGAAATACAGACCTTTAAAAGCCTTGGGAAAACATCAGTAGGCTGCCCTCTGACTACAAACAATCTGGAGTTGAGCTTCTTCAGACTGCTGTCCAGGTCCTCCAGAGCCTCCAGCAGAAACCTGCACACAGCCACACAGAAGGGAAGTGGAATCACTAGGAAACATTCTAATTCTACAAGTCAGCAGGGTGTTCCACTGTGAAAGCACACCGTTTCAGTCCTGTCTGTTTTCTCCCCAAACAACCGGGCGATTATTTCTTTAAACGGAGTGAGGGGGGAAATGCTAACTCCAGCACCAGAGCCGATTATCAATAACTGATCAGCTGTAATGTGGTCACTGTGTGAATGCTTTTCCAAAGAGCAAAAACTGCACATTAAAAGGTTCTTGTCTTGGTACTGCACAAACCCCCCCAGCCCCGGCAGGCTTGTTGTACTATATACCTGTCAAAGCCTTAAAAATGACTCATTAGCAACACATCTTTCCAAAATCAATGTAGTAAGTCAACTGACCAGCAGCTTTCATATGGACTGGGACTTTTGACTTGAAATAGTTCCATGAAATCTGTTCATGGCAAGTTAGCGATTTGTTGAACTCCCCCTCTAAGAAAGCCAACTATTGGTAAAACAAAAACCAGACAAATACACATGTATTACTTTTTGCTGTCAGTATATATCATACGTACGGTGTAGGCCTGTATTAGTTATATTAGCTGTTTTTTGCAACATACACTAGTAACGTATGCGCGTAGAATGATATTATAATATAAGGTGTATTATATGTTACAACTTATATTATAAGCATATTAACGTCAGTCGTGTGACATGTTTACTGGGTATGCACATAAATTAGCGCTAATATTTATAATGTAATATAATATAATGTTTATCAAAACCATACTAGTCACCTATGAGCTTTAACCTGGTCTTATACGCGGGCTTTTACATGCGACTCTATTCAAGTAAACGCAGAAAAACACTCGACCTACTTTACAAATGCATAGCAACATAATGCGCTATTCGGAGTGTACGTATATAAAAACCACGAAGTTCACTAAATACAAAGTCGTCATTAAGCAGTGATTTGCGTGTTATTAACATGACCTTTATAAGTTTCTTTCACCAAATCTCAGTGGGACAGGCTGGGCGACAGTCAACGGTATTGTGGACCTGTGTTTTCTGTGTGCAGCATAGTTAGATTTTCTTTTTTACGAAATATAACAGTTGCTTGTCAGTTGGCGTGTATGCCGAACATGTCAGCGGGCAGTAATGACTCGATAAATAAGTTGTCTTCTGCTCGTTTGTGATACGTCACCGATATACAAAGATAACATTAAATTGTTCGTTTCTTGTATGGTGCTTGGCCTGGCACTCTCTCCATTTTAAGCTAACGTTAGCAAACTGACGCGGAGGCCCGAGCCTAAACTCGAAGCGCCGCACATTTACAAGGCAATGAATCATACAAACGGCTTAGAAATGGGGTTAGGGTTATATTGTCTTCACATAATGCGTAATGCTCAACACGTTTAATGGAACTTAACCATGTCATAGATCAAAATTAAGTCGCAAACCTCCATCGGTTGATGCCCACGTTAGCAGCGCCAGCAAACCACGGGTCTAGGATATAAACACAGCGCACTGTGTCCGCTCCATTGAGGGCCTCCTGCAACGCCGGATTATCGTGCAACCTCAGACCTTTGCGAAACCAGTGCACTGAATTCACCACCATGGTTACTTCTTATTCCATCATTAGAGAAAAATCCAGAGGCATCAGTCGAAATCCAGCCCCAAATGATCTAAAGGTTAAACGTCCCAGTTGTGGGGACTCCCAAGAAACTTCGCTTACTGTCAAACGAAAGCAACACTAAGGGGGCGTGGACAGCATCCTGTGTGGTTAGATGTTGTTATCCCCGTGTCTGTCCGCTGATTGGGTAGACGGTTAAACGTCAACATGAATTACAAAACTGAAGAACGTTGATTGGTTGAATAGCAGATAGCTGTGGCGTGGAGCTGTGTCACGTTTTCGATTAAGAGCAGTGTCATGCTGCGTCTGATACTGAATTCAAATACAATGTGATCATCTCGGTTCTTCACATAGTGCATTTTTATACAAATTCAATTTAGGATGATCTTAGTGCTTCTGGGTGATGGACCAGAGCTCAATTCTGGTACGATGAGCAAAATACACGCAGTATAGAAAACGATACCGTTCACTGAAAACATTTACCACTGGAATTAACACCACATGGCAAATTATCAGACTATTATATCATACCATCAGACTAACTTAAAATAGCATCTTTCACACACCGTTAATATACCATTTGTTTTGGTGTTTAAGTAACTATCGTGTGCATACGAGAGATTGCCTTCCAAAGGAAAACATCAGCATGAGTCTTTTCAGCAAATGCCAAAGAACTGGGGAAGATTTCAAATGTCTAAATAAAAAGAAACAAAGGGAAATACAACAGACGTTGTTATGTGTATGTCCTTTTTACGTGTGCATTTACTGTCATAATTAAATGAAGAGCATTTGTTAAAAGAACAATTATTTAGCTTTTTGTTTTTAACTAAACACATTGTGACACGAGTTTTCCATGCTACATTAACATCCAATCACAGCACAGGAAAGAAAGTGAAGAGGCCGTGTATTGCATTTCAGTGTTGTCCTACAGAGAGCAGCGTCGCCCTGCCACTACTAAAGCACTGTTACCAGGTTTCCTGAGGAGGTGCAAGGGAGCTTTTTCTTTTATTCAAATGGAAACGCGTGGTCAATGCCAAAATAAAAAACATTCAACTGACCAATCACTGCTTCAGGGCGAAATTGCCACACCACACCCATTTTACACAAATGCAGGAGTTTGACCACATGTTTGGATTTCTTTTTGTTTTCAATACAATGTAAGACGGAAAAACCCAAGATATTGATCTGCAAAGGCACTGCAACAGACTGAGTGATGTACTGAGCACGTCTGGATCTCAGGACATAAATGCACAGGGCCTGCTCCGAGAGCTGAGGATACTCAGAGATATCATTTCAAAGGGAACACCTACAGAGCTTACACCTACACCTACATTACCCTGATTTCCCTAACCTGGGTGAGGTTAATCCATTCCTTTTCTCTTTTCTAAGTGTGTTTGGACAGCTTAGTCTTAGTCTGGCTTAGTTCCTGGAGAAATAAACTTCACAACTGCTTTAAAGTAGAAATTCAGAAGGAAAATGTGTCCAATAGTGAGGAGATTCTGGAGCTAACCCAGAACAAGCTAGAAAGATTTATATACCCCCTGTAGCCCAGGAAACCCCACGATCCCACAGGAGGAATTTAAGAATATGACAGGCGTCTGTTACTTTGCTGAACTTGCTGCCACTGTGACCTGGACAAGTGGTGAAAATAATGAATGGGTAGATTTGGTCCTGTTATTGTAAAAGTCTCTCATTACCCTAGACCTGCTTCACATATGGTTTAAAGGTACAGTGTCGTAGAACTCTGTTTAAGGAAAGTATTCTAGAGTGCGCATCATTTTAGAATTCCTGATTCTTAATACTTTACCATATTTGACATAAAGATTCAAAATTCAAGAACCTTATTTGTCACATGCATATGTAGGATGTGCAGTGTAGATGTACTGCACACACTCTGCAGAGCTTTCCTGTCCTGAGTCCCAGTCCCTGGCCAGATTTGATTATGGTCAGCAAGCTTCTATATGGTATCAATGATAATATAATCCTACACTTATCAAATGACATATTGCCGTTTTAATATAAACTTAAGTGTTGTGGCTCCAAATATTTAGGTCTTTTTGCTCAAAGTATCTCATTAATATTTCAGCTACATTTGGCTTGTTTTTTTAAGGTATACAGACTTTTATTTTGTTGTATATTCTATCATGTAAAATGAACTCTTCATTATAAAAGTTACACTGTTGTATTTATGCCAACAGATAATGATTTCTCAATTACCTTTATATTCTCTTCTCAAACCATTTCATTTCATTTTCTTCTTTTTCAGTCATTACAATAGCAGCTGTGCATTGTTTGTACATCTGCTCTCAGTTTTTTACTTTAGCAGTAAAGTATAAAGAAGACCTATAAAGAATGACACTGATTTAAATGATTCATTTTGGTTTTATTGTTCTCCAGATTTGAACACATCTGTCTCTGAGACTTCTGCTGCCACCTCAAAACAATATAGAGGAATGGAGTTTTGTGGTTTTAACAATGACACTCCTTTTAGACTTCAATTGAATGTCGTACTGAACACCATAGTTGGAGCAGAATCTAAGCAAGCACTCTTGTAGTTTAACAAAGAGTTTACCATGATTAATTCGATCGAATGCTTTGGACACATCAAAGCCCATAAATACAGTAGTATTATGTCTTCTATATACAGCTTCCTTAAGTGTGTTAATACACACATTATTCTTAAAACCAAACTGTTTGTCAGTAGTTGTTATGTATTCTTGAAGACTATCGTGGAGAATTCTTTCTAATACTTTGGAAAGTATGCTAGCCAGTGCAACTGTAATTATCTGTGCTGGATATTTCACCAGTTTTGTCTTTGACAACTGGCACTAATAAGACAAAGACATCTTACTGATATTGATAACCTTAACTTCTTTCCAAAATTCAGTGACATTATTCATCTGGCTATTGAATTTGCCCTCATGGCCTGCTCATTTCTTTAAATACAGCGTAAAGCATATTTAAATGTGGCATTTGTGCATGTCTTGTGTTCACACAGTGGCCATACCTCAGACACATGTCCATTCCATCCTGGCCTGAGATTATGATGTTTGGGCCTTTTATAGCAAAATGCTTTACTGCTATCATTTTAACAATTCACGTCATACATTATAGACAGCCCATTATTGTGGTGTTTATTCTTACAGTTAATGTTGCCACACATAATAGCATCAGGTGGTATCTCAACATTACTTATGGGTCAGTGAATGCCAGAGATCATGTTCTGTAAGCCTCGACGTGATACACGTGATAAGAGAAGCACGGGAGTGTTCATCACAGACCCGCGTCATTTCCAACAGTACTATCAGCCAATCCCACGGTCTCAGCCGGACGACGCGTGGTGACGTCTAATTTGAGCGCCATTTGGAGATGCGTTCGACAGCGTAGTGCATCAGAGCCTTGTACATCACGCCTTCATGGTAAAGTGAGCTGGCACAATGACTTCAGCTGTCCTCTCAGCGATACAGGTTCTTACCAAACCTCTCGACGGTAAGTGGATAGTTTGGCTCCAGTAACTGTACACATTCTGAGATAAGTCATGGTTCTTATCTTCTGGTATTGATGAGTAGCTGCTATAACCAGGCTTAAAATGATAAGCTTGCGTGATTTGTACGAGTTGCTTCTATTGTGTAGAAACACTGTGACTAAACAGACGAGACGAGCAGGAGCGTGAGAACACGAGCAAAGTGTGTTGGGTGGAAGTGAGTTAGCTAGCAGCATCCTCTGGCAGTGCTAATGCCCCGAAGCTAGCAGCTGACTCGTGACCTGCTGATGTTCCAGATGTAACAGAAGTCACACAGTGCAGTGTTCTGTGTTGTGTAGGGCCCTCTGTGCGTGATGCCCAGTCCTCACACCAGCAGGCTCTCCGGGCAGTGCTGCGAGACAACAGGGCCCGGCTCCTGGAGCGGCTTCAGAGTGAAAGCAGCTTTGAGGAGGTGAGGAGGCTGAGGGAGGAGGCGATGGTGCTGGCACACTGGTTCTCCAGCGATGCAGAGGACGTCACGTGGACCTTTGTCCAGGAGTGTCTCCTACTGCTCGTCACCTTAGCACGACACCTCTCTGTTGAACTTGAACATTTCAAGCAGGCTCCCGCTCCCCCAGCAGCCACACCGTGCACCCCTGAGATGGCTCCACCTCTACCTCCTGATGTGCTCAGTGTCACCCAGCAGAAGACGCTCGGAGCTGCTCTGCAGTTTGTGGTTTCTCTCGGGCTCTGCCCCTATTTGGCCCCTGGAGTGGGTGTGCCACTGGGTCGCAGGTCAGCGTTTGGAGCCATGGTGCAAAAACTTGTCTGTGGTGGGTCTGCAGCGGGACGCCGCCTTCTTACCACCACAAGTGTCCTGTTGCAGTTGGCAGAGCTGTCATCTCTCGCCACTTTGGTGTTCACGCGGCATCTGGGGGATGTGATGGCAGCACTGTGCCAGCTGGGATACCGGCCACACCGAGCAGAGAGAAGCAGCACGGAGGAGGAGAAGGTAACACATCTGGATAGAGATTTGTTCTTTCCCTGTTGGACAAACACCTTTGCACTGTCATACTTTCACTAGTACGCACACATTCGGTATTGCACACCTGTAAAACTGTCCGAATCACGATGGACAGTTTGGGGGGGGGCAACCCACAGATATATATATATATATATCATATTTGTTATTGATTGCATAATACAAATTATGGGCAGCTCTGGAGCCACTAAAGGCTTTATACAGTTTTTTTCACATAAGCAAAAGTACTCCCAAACACCTGTACACAGTACTCATCCACTTTCTAAGCGGGGGGGCAGTTCATCTCCAGCGAGCCTCTTATATGGTGATTGATCACATGTGAAATCTTCAAAGACTGAGCCTCTGCTTTTCTGTGAAAATGCTGTTGGTCGAGTTGTAATTAGGCCAGGACACAACTTGAAGTAAATCTCTGCATAGCAGTTAAGTGCATAATGTTAATGCTTATTGCCAAGAGAAATAAAATGCATCTTTTCTTCTTGCAAACGTTTTCGATGCAGGAGCTCAGTGCTGAAGAATGTCAAACTTGCAGAGAGTCCCTCAAAAGCCTTCTAGGAAAAGTCTACCAGCCAATCGTCATCAGGGAGCTGCTGATTCTTCAAGGTGGACCCAAACAGGTGTGCATGTCCATGTTTGGTTACGGCAGGGACAGCTGACGCGAGGAGTGATAAAAGTGTGCTTTTTGTTTGATTCATATGTTGTGTTGTTGCTGCCCCTTGGTTAGATGTTAACAGTGGCCAAACCCATGAACAATGAATTGATGATTTCTGGAAACAACAGGGACTTTTTCAAGTTAATCCATCTGACACCCATTAACTTCACTTCTCTGTGCTCTAAAACGAATGAATATTAACAAAGCGTAATAAGCTGTAAGCGATGACATGGTGGATATGTTAGCCCATCCAGCAGACACAGAGCAACATTAGGAGAGGAATTTCTGACCATAAAATATATGTATGTGTATGCTGTTCCATAGTTCAGCCACTCAACTCCTACTGAGGCCAGTAACAGTGACAGTAACTGACTGGGAAGTGAGTGAGTAGCTATATTTTATAGGATTTTCTGTTTTGATCTTGGTAAGTCAATGTGTTTCCCAATTGACATGAACCAACATGATAGGGACATTGTAAAAGTTTTGTTTTCCATTCAGATCTTCCAGTGTAGGTGTTTGTAAGGTTCGTGAGGCCATGTTTTATGTGTACGGTTCCTCCTCCCAGTCTGCTGCAGCGGGAAGCTCCAGTGGTGCCAGCAGCAGGGCAGCGGTGGGATCAGCTCCGGCCTGGCTGAGGCGTCTGTGTGGGGAACTGCTGTCTGAACGCCTGATGCAGCCTAATGGTGTCCAGGCTGTAGTCAGAGCCATCCTGGGGGGAGGAACAGGTGAGTTGGAGGGGAGGTATGATTGGCAGAATGGAGGAATGATAATCAGTGAGGAGTGCAGTCTGACATAAACATGCACAGACTCGGATGTAATGCATGTTATCTGTTAAACCTGCACAGAAGCAATACATCAGCCATTGATTAGTTTTGCTGATTTACACATTGACAAAAGTAATAATAAATAGGCCAGTTTCACTAGTTACTTTTTTTAATGATTCTGTTGAACCACAAGTCAAAAGTAATGTCTGATCGTCATTATTTGATTTTCACGCCATTTTTATTTATTATTACTTCTGTCAGTTTCAAGTTATTTCAGTGACCATTGTGGGTTTTTCTTTCTTTAACGATTTTGTCCACGTGTGTATACGTCTCCAACACTCTGTGGTTGGCTCTATTGTATCATTTTCTCTAAGATATTTATAAAGCAAGATATTTTATTTGTCTTTATAGAATGGAACTACAAACCTAAGTAAAACCCAGTTTCTGTCCTCTAGGGGGCGAGTCAGACTGGAGGAAATGTGACGGTGTGGCCAGGATCCTGGTGACCTGCCCTCAACAGTCTGCCTCAGCAGACTGCTACTACAGACACGTCTGTCCACAGGTCAGCTCAACACGCGCATACACACAGAATTAAAAACCTCTTGTTCGAAATAAAGGAATTCTGAAGGAGGATGTGCAATGCTCCTGCCTTTCATCCAGCTGCTCTGTTGCCACAGCGATAGTTTCCCTGGCTCT
The DNA here is from genome assembly GCA_036024295.1 of Nannoperca obscura. Taxonomy (NCBI): domain Eukaryota; kingdom Metazoa; phylum Chordata; class Actinopteri; order Centrarchiformes; family Percichthyidae; genus Nannoperca; species Nannoperca obscura. The sequence goes on from JAVQJL010029100.1 coordinate 12,003, forward strand.
GTGCACATGTGACCATATTCCTGACTAAAACATCTGCATTCTCCAGGACAAATGTAACTGGTCAAATCGTTTCTTTACTCCCCCGCCACATTTTGAAAACCTTGTTTCTCGTTTACATGAAGTTTAAGAAATGAGATAAAGTAATCACTGATTGGCTGCAGTGTAGGCAGAAAAAAAGCCATTTGCCAAGTACAGTGTCTTAATCACTCCTGGATAAAACTACACACAGAGTATGTGTGTGCTTGTGCTCTTAGTTTAAGGATAATTCTCCTTTTTTACAACTTGGATTTTTATTTTTCAACATCACTAAACAACGTCACATGGGCCAATCAAAATGCAGGTTACCTAAACATATTTGAAAGAGAACAGGAAAATGATTAACAATCTGTCCATTGTAGACATCCGTCACAGTTCACAGACCTATTTTCTGCTTGGATCTGTTGTACTTCAGTCCTGTGCTACGAGGGATTGTTACTGACATTTCACATGTTGACCCTTTACACATGACATCTGTAGACCCACGACGAGTGTGAGTTGGCTGCGTAAGAATGAGTTTATTTGAAGTGTATTTGTTGTCATCAGATCCTCGACCTCCTGCACTTCGAAGACAAGCTGACAGCCCAACAGTTTCAGCGTGTGGCCACCAGGGCGGCGCTCTCTATGGTACAGGTGAAGCCCAGCTGTGCCCAGCAGTACCTGCTCACTCCTCTGCTCGCACCTCTCCACCGCTGCACCACTGCTTCCAGTCAGTACCGCGGCCGTCTCATCCAGATGTGTTGGATATTGAATTCAAAGTAGAGTTAGTTTTGGTTCCAGAGAGTACAGTTGCACATGTGGAGTTCCAGCTTTTGGAAGATTATAGTTTAAGTAAATCTTTAATTTACTCCTCCTTTGCAATCGTCCTTCTTATTTTGAGATGCATTTTACTCAAGTGAGTCACCCAAACTCGATGCTGGTTTTTCCACATTTGGCCATTTTGTTTGAATTCCTGTACAAAAAGTGAGGGCAAAAGGACAATGCAATCAGTCTGCAAAAAAAACCACATCACATATTTCGAGTTGAAAGGCTGTTGCATGATATATATGTTATGTATACTCGGCATGTGCAGGTTGTGTATTTATGAATTTTCTATCAGGAGATGGATGTCCTCTTTATCGTGCTAGCTATCATCAGCATGTCACCAGAACTGCAGATGGATGATAAGTCGGATACCAACAGGGTTGAACACTTGTGTGTTTTCCAGGTGAGGGTAATTCCCAAGCTGTTGTGGAGGAATGGGAGCTGACACGTTGTATGGAGGATGTGTACAAGGTGAGGACACCCACCTTGTAAACACTGCAATAATGCACCTCAGATTCTTTGTAATGATTGTAGCTCATACCCTTGTTAAGCTTTTAAGATGGACGTACTGTGTGTACGTAGTCAAAGAGCATATACCTAGAACATGTACCCGCAATGTGAGGCTGGAAGACAATGTTCATGACATTTAGTGAAACATTCAAGAATCTCATCTATGGTTAATAATGGTTGTAATATATGCAGCAGCACTGATGTTCCCTGTTAACACTGCATCTTTCTTACTGTCTCTAATCCTTTTCACGCCCTTCACACACTGTTTTTGCTGTCCTTGTCTTTGTTGCTGCCAGATCTGGGTGGTTGGAAACAGTCCGTCAGCTTCTCTCCTCACAGCTCTAGAACAAGTTCTTCCTGTTATCTTCACACTCTTCTGTTTCACCAAACAGAATGTTTCCCACCTACGGTAATGTGTTCTGTTATTAGCTGGGCTTTTCATGTACATATAGCGGTACACTCAGAAATAACAACCAACTCTTACTTCCACAGAGTAAATGTTGTAAGCATTTAAGAGGGACTGTAGATTTGAGGTTATTGATTTTCCAGCTTTCAGAGTCGCTAGTGTTCATTTCAGTACTGTGTGACAACTGAAATTAAATAGCATTTTCTTGTCTGCTACAGCATACACATCTGCTGTGTTAATGACTTAGCATTTGTAGTCTCTACATTTTGGAGAGATTTTGAAACAGTCCTAGCTTGAAACTACTTCAACAAATGTCATAATAATAATACAAACTTGAAGAGAAAAATCAAAAGAAAAAATAAAGAAACTGACACCATCTTCTCCATGACTGATTACCTATATTGAGCAAGTCCCTACAGTTTGATTTTCATTGTATACTGAAAACTTCAAATTAAAAAGAAATGTAAATGGTCAGCAAAAATGTAAAGTATACATAAATCGTAGTTGATCTCTTTTAACCTTGGACAGTGAAAATGAGCTAAATGTGTGTGCTCACTCCCCCGCAGCGCCCCCTGTCAGGACATTTTGCTGTGGTACCTGAGCCACACTGAGACAATTGCAGCCCTTTCAGCACTGAGGCTGCTTTCAGGCCTGCAGGGACAGGAGAGCAGGGTGACAGACCTCCACTTCACCCCGGGCAGTGATGGAGGAGCCAGACTGTGCTCCAGAGAGAGCTGCAGGTGACTGACATTTATCACTAGTGATCTTTGTGAGAGAAAGTTGTTAAGAAAGGGTGCTCACAACAAAAACATAGAACAGTTCCTTTGAGATGTCTTGGGCCAGTTAGCAACAGCAAAAGAGACGCCCTTTATTTATCTCATTCCACTTCTCTCTTCTTTTTTTTTTTTTTTTTTTAAATCTTCCCTCACTTCTCTCTTCTTGTCTGGCAGTGATGAGGATGATGCTCTTTATGAGAAGCTGTCAGGGGAGCAGTGGAGGCTGGAGTGTCTGATGCAGCTGCTGGCTGAACTTAAAGACTGTGACCTGCCTGGAGACTTCTTCCTGGACCTGCTGCAGGTAAGGGGTACACACATAGCTGTAAAACATGCATTTAAGTTCAGTAGAAATTCCCATTGTGTTTGGTTTTGCTGAGACTGTGGCAGCAAAGACTGACTGTATACTATTGTACAGTGCTCCTGTTTGTTGAGAACATAACTTCAGTTGAAGTTCTATCATTTCCTTGCATCTCCTGCAGGAGCTGACCAACTGGGCGGCTGGAGAAGATGAAGAGAAGGAAGATGAACCGGAGGTGGACGTGTCAGCCATGACACTCCTGCAGGTGGGGCAGCAGCTGCTGGATGGAGCTGCGAGGCGAGGCCAGAGACTCGCTTTGCTTCAGGTGTTGGCTGTGATGGTTGAGTCTCTACAGCACACTGTGCTGCTGAGAAAACCCACACAGGTGAGTGGAGAGAGATGCCCCCACCAGAGGGAGCAGATTGCACATTTAGCCACTATGACGTAGGAGAAAAGCAGACATAAAGTTGTCAGGTTAGAATCAGTAAAATCATATGTACAGTACAGTTCTACATAGAGATGGAAGGTAATAGTTGTAGTAATGGTATTGATTTTGATATTAATAACATCATACTAATAGCAATACTAATAATGAGAGCAATAACAATAATAGCAACAGCGCCTGTTGAGCAGGAACAACCATAGATCCAGACTCTACAGCCTGAGCTTGGTGAATGTGTAGCTCAGGGCAACTGCTACTGAACGCACTGGTGCTGTGGTGATCAATCTCTTACCCGTTTATAATAGAACAGATACTACAAACAACAAGCCTGAAGAAATTCAGCATTTACAGACCTGGCTGCCAACGACGTCTTAATGCTTTGCACAGTGTCTATGGTCACACACTTTAGACCCCCCCCCAGGTGTTAGCTCATCCTCCTGGACCTGTCCTTCTCTAGCATATTTTCAAATCAGTCTGTCTTCCTGTGGGACTTCTTGGAATGGAAGCAGGCCACATTGAGTCATGCTGCCACACAAAAATAGCTATTTACCTCAAGCTGTACAGAGAAAGTTGACTGACTGGCTGGCTGCTTTTGTGGGACCAACAAACATTCCCTCATAGATCAAGAAATGTCTCGGATAAACTGGCTTCAATTCAGTGTATTCTGTGTTAATCTTACCTTTGGAGTGTTTTCTGAAGATTTCCTGAAAAGCTTTGAAAAGTGTCTTGTTACTTCTGTCCTCCAGCTCTAGTTTGTAGTTCTATATATCTACAATCTCCACCGTAAACTTTTAGATTGAACATATTTGAGACCCTGATTCTCTTGTAGAATTTGGGCCCATGACTCTTTGTCTTTTCTCCAGGTGGTGGACTTCATGGTGTCCGTGCTTCAGAGGGCCTGTGTGAGTCTCGATCGGGTCTCTGGTCCATGTCTGGAGGAATCGTTAGTGAGCCAGACGCTGAGCATGGGGATGGGCCTACTGGCCACTCTGCTGTCTGGACCTCAGGTACTCACAGCTGTAAAACCCACACGTCAACATGTTGGTTGTATTTTCTGTATTATAGTTCTTTGCTGGGGACTTTTTTGTAGCTGGTGTTCACTTGTTATAATACATTTATATTTGTATAATAAGTGAACATTTTCAGCCTTATTGTATGGTTTTGAGTTAAATTAAAGTAAAATTCACCCTCACTAAACAACAGTCAGGTTGTCCAGCTACATGTATACTTTACTGCAGTGAGATAAAAACCTTAACCACTGCAAGTCAATACAAGCTGCTGTTAAGGATGCTCAGTGGAGCAAACAAAGTTAAATTAAATGTACTTTCAGTGATACTTACCAAAACACATTGTATACATGTGTTCAGTGCATTTCCTTTCTCATGAAACATTTGCAGAGCGGACGTTTGAAATAATGTGAAGCCATGTTTGCTTGCTAACAGTCTTCCTTTCTCCTGCCTTTGTTGGCTCATTGGTACATTTTTTGGCACCTGATGTAAATAGCAGGACTGTGTATTGAGTCACCCACCGCATGCGTGTGTGCACAAAATGCAAACACTCTTAACCACATTATTCCATAGCACTACTAGTGACAGTAAACCTACCTACCTTTTCTTATATGTTGTGCACAATCCCCATGTCTAACACACAATAGCATCCAGTCATGTGGCCACCTCTTGCTGTGTGGCATTTATTGTCTTCATGGCCAGACTATAGAGAAATTAAGATTTCACTGCAGTAGCTCACAGGAGGAAGATCCATGTAGGCAGCAGACCCTGGAGCATGTCAGCAAAAGTACGTTGCAGGTTGTTAGTGGGATCCAATGTAGGTGGTATTGTGCTGTGCTGACAGCGAATCAAAACACATATACCAGGCACAGTGAGGCCTGGTCTGAGGCTGTCTGAAAGCATCCCCCAGGAAATGTATAAGAGAAGGTGGAAAGCACAGCCTGCTCTCTCCCAGTTATCCTTTCCTTTTTAATATTACAGCTTAGTGCAGAGGACTACTCTTCGATGTCCAAGCTGCTTCAACCACTGGAGACGCTGTCTCAGAAGCACTCTGAGGTGGTCATCAAGGAGCTGGCATCCAACCTCAGAGCTGTCATTGCCACTCACGGTGCCTACTGGCCTGAAAATCTCACCGCTGCTGCTCAGCCCTCCAGAAACCCTGAAATGACAGCAAAGAACAACAGTGTGCCTTTCAGGCAAACTGATGTAAGCAACTCACAAACTAGTGCTCATTCCTCCTCTTGCCCAGACAGTCATTCACCTAGCAACACCCACAGAAGACACCCAGCATCCTCTGGAGGTTCTGCAGCAGGAAGAAGTCCAAAAGGTGGAGAGAGGACCTCTGGCACCAGTGACCCTTGCCCCCCTACCAAGCCCTTTTCTGACTGGCTTCTAGAGGCTTGTGACCTGGACGTGCCAACCAGAGCCTTCGCCCTGAGGGTCCTGACCCAGATGGTGCAAAACCGAAAGCCAGAGGCTGTCCAGGCCCAGGAGAAAGTCCTTCTGGTGGGTTGCTTTATGTACTTCAATCTTTTTTAAGCATGTTTGAGCATTTAGTCCTGAAACTAAAGGTGAGGTCACAGTAGCACCACACTCCAGCAGTCTCTCATTGACTGCTATTGAAGCTCGTATGATTGATGATTTCAAAGATGCATTTCCTGTTTCTGTGTAAGCTCCAGCAGACTTGCAGGTCAGACTTCACCTTTGTTAAACTCTCATCTTCAGATTTACATGGTCACAGCTTGATGTCTCTACTCAATATTTTGTTGTTACCCACTGCTGTTGTTAACTGCAATCTCTCTCTCTCTCTCTCTCTCT
>JAVQJL010029106.1:0-21091 GCA_036024295.1 Nannoperca obscura
TCTCTCTCTCTCTCTCTCTCTCTCTCTGCCCCCCCCCCTGCAGACCAGATCAGTTTGCAGGCGTTCACTCGGTATCTGGGAGGAGAGGAAAACAGCATTGTACCGCCAGAGAGGCTGGATATCATCGATGATATGAACCAGCCGCTGTCTCATTACTTTATCAACTCCTCACACAACACATACCTCACAGGTAACACAGAGCAGCGCAGACCTCGGATCTAACAAGACGCACATACCGGTTTAATGCCTCGTTTTAATATCAAGCTTTATTAGTTTCTTTTTTGGATCTGAAACAATCTTTCCCTCCCCTTTATCCCTGTGCCTACAGTGGGTCAGCTGACCGGTCTGTCGTCCGTGGAGATGTACAGGCAGGTGCTGCTGACCGGCTGTCGCTGTGTAGAGCTGGACTGCTGGAAGGGCCGGCCGCAAGATGAGGAGCCCTACATCACGCACGGGTTCACCATGACCACTGAGATCCCCTTTAAGGTGCTGCTTTTTGGCATTCACTTGTCATTTTGTTGTGCATCCAATTACTCAGGATGTTTGTTGACTTTAATTGTGACACCGTGGTTAGGTTGAGTTTGTCTAAGTAATTTTTTGACATATCAAATTTACAGCTATGAAATGTCTGATTTACTGTATTTTTATGTTCATCGAGGTATTAAGATTGTTGATAGTTAATTGACTTTTACGTCCATGTTATTAAGTCCTGAAAAGCTAATGCATTTCTCCTTCTCCAGCTGTTAACAATATGAAACTGTGTTTGTGCAGTGGAGTCAGAATGCTGGATAAGTAGGCAGCTACCACAGTGCCGTAACCTGTTAACTGAAGCAAAAAGCTGTTGAATACTTTGGGCTTTTTATTAAAATACTTACATTTTTACCCTCTGTCACAAAAGGCTCCCCTTTGCTTTATAACTGCGTGAACAAGGCAGAGTTCTTTATAGAGTTTATGAGATAAATCACACAGCTCAGCTCACACTCATGAAATGCCTAACAATCCTGTCAAATGTTTATTTTACCACATGCTGGGAGATTACTTTGAATGGAGCTCCTTCTTATGTTCTCATTCTTTGTAGGAGGTGATTGAGGCGATCGCAGAAAGTGCTTTCAAGACCTCACCGTACCCCCTCATCCTGTCCTTTGAAAACCACGTAGATTCGTAAGTTGTGTCAGTCTGTGTGAGTGTGTGTCAGCAAGTGGATTCAGATGATCTAGTTTCATCTTCGATTTTTCCTCTAAAACATAAGCCAGTAAAATTGATGATTGAAGGCATGTTTAATTAAAGGGTGCTATCCCATCGTGGCAGGTTAAAGTAAACCAGAAGCTAACCTGTGTCTCTTGTTCTGTCAGGGCTAAGCAGCAGGCCAAAATGGCAGAGTACTGCAGGACCATCTTTGGAGACGCCCTGCTCATTGATCCACTGGAGAAATATCCGGTAAGACTGATCTCCCATCGGATCTCACATGAACGGTGCCAATGTGTTGCACTTCATAAAATATACATATACCATTTAGTACTTTTAATTTATAGTTCTGTTTTACTTTTTTTTGTCTGAAATGAATGCATTTTTGTTTAACTGCTGTTCCTCAAGGAAAAACACTTTTGTATGTGTTTCTGCACAATGCAAGTCAAAACATACAATGATAGTAGTTTTTGTTTTAAGTAATAAAGAGGACAACTTTTAAACTGATTCATCCAAATTGACCATTGTGTCTTTGATGGGGCTTCAGCTGGAGCCCGGTCAGCCCCTCCCCTCACCGCAGGAGATGCTGGGGAAGATTCTCATTAAAAACAAGAAAAAGCACCACCACCACCGACCCTCCAGTGGTGGCAGCATACGACGCAGAGAGATGGAGGAGCAGTCGTCCCCCCACAACGGTGAGCTCAGATAACTAACTGCGTCCCTTGGGGTGGCGTGTAGGTCTGAGAATCTGAAGGTTTGGGTTGCAGCAGCTGATGTCACTCTTAAGTTCATCTTGTGTGGTTGTAATAGGAATGAAATGAAATCAGGTCCAGTGTTTGAAGGAATGAAAACCTGTATAGTCTATAGATGGTCTGGCACACAAGCTTACAGTGTTGATAGACAGCTTTTGCTACATGTATATGTGCAAAAATAAGAAGATTTCAAGGAGCCAAATTACAGCTGATTGTTTGCTGTTGCCTGTGTAGACTGTCCTTTGAATGACAGTGATGGAAGTCATCTCCTGTCTAACGGGGAGGAGAAGCTGGCTGAGAGGATGGTGAAAGACTCGGAGCCTCGCAAATCCATAGGTGGGTTGACGAAGAATGGAATGAATGATTAGAAAGGATGCCAGGATGGGTGTACATGTTGCATAAGTTGTTTTTATTACATCCTACCAGGGGGTGAGGGAGAGAGCGAGGAAGAGGAGGAGGATGTGACGGAGCTGAAAAAGCCCAACTCTGACGAGGTGAGAGCCTTCAGGAACAGAACTTGGCGGTGTGTTTAACTGGCTGATGGCGTGATTGATGGATGAGTGTTATCTGCCTCCCTCCAGGGTACAGCCAGCAGTGAGGTGAACGCCACGGAGGAGATGTCGACTCTCGTCAACTACATCGAACCTGTCAAATTCAAGAGTTTCGAGGCGGCAAACAGTAAGTGTGTGTTTGAGTGATAAAGAGAGAGACAGAGACAGAAAGACGACGTGACTTTGTGTACAGAGAAGATATGAAGTGAAAGAGAGCACGTGTGTGAGGGAGGTGGACAAGCCTAGTTAGTCCTGAGCATGTCTCGTGGCTCATTAGGCAGACAGGCCGGCTTGTGGACTCATTTGCAGTTAATGATCGGTCTTGTCATACAGACCTGTCACACATAGATTATGTTAATCAATTCCTGTTCCCGTGTCGATTTTGTGTCATTTTTTCCCTCTTTTTTCACTCGCTTTCTGTCCACCAGAGAGGAAGAAGTTCTTTGAAATGTCATCGTTCGTGGAAACCAAGGGCATGGACACCCTGAAGAGCTCCCCCATCGAGTTTGTCGAGTATCCGTGGAGAGGCCGTCATCCCTTTAAAACTATAGATTCTTTTGAGGAATACAATGAATGTGTGGTGTGTTCAAATGCCTCTTTTCTGTTTAAACAAGCAAAGTAGTGGCTGAGGAGAAGCCTTTAAAAAAAAAAAAAAAAATTGTCCAGTGTTTGGTTCTTAACAGCACTCCTCCAGGTACAATAAGAATCAGCTGAGTCGAATCTACCCAAAAGGGACCAGGGTGGACAGTTCCAACTACATGCCTCAGCTCTTCTGGAACGTCGGCTGCCAGATGGTGGCGCTAAACTTCCAGACCCTCGGTAAGTCCTGCCAGCCTCAGATGGCCGAACTTGAACATGAAAGCGAGGCCTATGAAGTACAAAGTATTCACACAGCATTAATAATTCTTAAATCATTAATTTAAGGTTTTTTTATTTTCTTTAATAAATTGTGCATTTTTAACAGAAATAATCATATTTCTTGTACCATGTAACTACTCATTTCCACTCTGAGACATTATACCAAACATGTCTTTGTGTTTTTTTAGCACTAATGTTCTTGATGTCTGTATTTTTATACTGCAAATATATCATTTTTAGAACTATCACATGTAAAATAATGAAACAATAATGACATTTTTTCTTTAAATTGCATTTAAATTCAGTTTTTGATTTAATTCCAAGAAACATAAATATGTTTTGCGTTCTGTAGCTGGCAGATACTACGGTATAGATGATAATTTAAAGAGTCTCTTAAGGCTTTTAAATAATTCAAGACATAGGGACTGTCTTTATCTCTTCTACCTTTACTCTCTACCAGACCTCCCTATGCAGCTGAACATGGGTGTGTTTGAGTACAACGGCGGCAGTGGCTACCTGCTGAAACCTGAGTTCATGAGAAGGACGGACAAACACTTTGACCCTTTTACAGAAAACATAGTGGATGGGATAGTCGCCAATACTGTCAAAATTAAGGTATGGAAAAAGCGTGTCATCATTTGGACCCTGAATTTTCTTGTAAGAGCTGTCATAATAAACATTATTCAATAATTCATCCACCAGGTGATCTCAGGCCAGTTCCTGACAGATAAAAAGGTGGGCGTGTATGTGGAAGTGGACATATTTGGACTTCCTGCTGATACAAAGAGGAAGTACAGAACCAAAACATCCAATGGGAACTCGCTGGACCCCGTGTGGGATGATGAAATGTTTGTTTTTAATAAGGTAACTCAAGCACACATACCAGGATTCAGATGCCCTTCTAATTTTACTCTCGCACTTCATTGTCGGTCCTTTGTTAACTCTTACATGATCTGATCTCTAAACTTGTTCCATGGCATCAACACCCCTCAATCTTTCCAGGTGGTCCTCCCTACGCTAGCGTCTCTGAGGATAGCGGTGTTTGAAGAAAACGGCAAGTTTGTTGGACACCGGATCCTCCCTGTGTCGGCCATTAGACCTGGTCAGTCAACACACTCTCGCAATATCAAACATTTAGAGAAGTCCAATTGTAACCACAGTCCTGTATGTCTGCATTCAGTGGAAACGTCATTCATGTACATGCTGTAGATTTCATTGTCCAGCACCAATGCACAGTAGTCATTTATTTATTTATTTCTTCCCTTCTTACGTTCTTGTAGGCTATCACTACATCAACCTGAAGAATGAGCTAAACCAGCCCCTCCTTCTGCCCTCTCTGCTGGTTTACACTGAAGCTCAGGACTACATCCCCAATGAGCACCAGGGTAAGAACACCACATTAAAGTGTAAAAACAGCAAGTTGTGCTTTTAGTGGGTTATCTGTGAGGTTGCCAGGCAACCAACACCTGGTCAATAAATGGTGTTTAACCTCCAGTAAAACATCACTTTTTACACTTTGAAACAAAACAAGATATAATGTGTCAATTAGTGAACATTAGCAGTGCTAGTAGGTGGATTATGTTGTTGTTGGCTAGAGCCAGGCTAGTATCCAATCTTTCAACAATCAACAATTGTATGTAAAACAACTTTGAAAGAGAAATGTTCAAATGTCATGTCATCAATCGCCAGCATTCAGAGACCTGAAGGAGTCCCACACTGCAGATCTGTTTCACTGAAACAGTCAGTGAAGTGACTTGACGTAAAAAGACAGCTCTGCCACTGTTCCAAAATATATGAACTTGTGGATAGTCATGACATTAAGACACTCTTTGTCTTTTTTTTGTCCTTTTGTGTATTCTCAGAGTATGCCGAGGCTCTGACCAATCCTATTAAGCACATCAGTCAGTTGGACAAGAGAGAGACACAGCTGGCTGTTCTCATAGAGGACAACAGTGAGGTAAGACACATCTGTGTGTGTTGATATATAGTATAATAACAACCAACCAGAAAGGTGGGTTCAGAATATGTTTTTTTTAAAAATATATATCTGTACCCCATTTAGTCAGTAGTAAGTCTCCAACTGCATGACAGGCCTACACACTCTATCACTTAAACTCCTCTTTCTGTTGCTTTTGTCCAGCATGTTCCCAACCAGCCCAAAGAGAGCGAGACCAAGAAAGAGTGTGTGATTCCAAGAGGTCCAGCACCCTCCCCCTTCCACGCCCTCACGCCCTGCCCATTGGATGAACCCGCTGACATCATCAAATTACCTGCACCTGGTAGAGACATACACAAAAAATACATACACAGCCACAAACATTTGTCTTAATGTCTACATGTAACACGCGTACACAGCCACACTATTTGGTTGATGTTGTTTTGTAGCTGCACTTGTTATCCTAAATGAATAAGGACCATTTGGCATGTGTAATGTGCCAGAAAACACAACAACTGGCAGATTGTCATTGTTGTTTAGGATCTTTTTCTATGAAAGAATATTCCGCTAATATCGCATACATTGATTTGACATCACTTTCAATGATGCATAAGATGCTAGGTGTAATCCATTGTAAAATATTTGGTTATGGAGCAAGTTTATCTGTCAACGTTACTACATGGTATCAGTCGGCCTACCTATTAACTGTTACTGTATATGCTAATGTTAGATAACGTAATATGTCCATGTATGTGTCTTCAATGCACAAATATCATTTTAAGGTCTTCTTACTCATCTCCAGGAAATTCCAACAAGTAAAAAAATATGTATTTCACTGTGTTGTGAAGGTCATGAATCTCCCAAAATGTCAAATAAGGCTTTTTAGAAAATTTTACTTTTTGAAAATAGAAAAAAGGGAAATATTATCAGCTTGCCCACTTTCATCTGTTTGTGAAAAATGATGAAGCCATGCACACTGTATTGTTCACCACATTGGGCACAATGAGTTTTCTGCTGTTTGTGTCTGGTTCATTTCCCCATCATCCATTTCACACATGTACTGTTTGTGTGCTTCTCCTCCTGTATTTGTTTCTGTGTGTGTGCATGTGTTTGTGTGTGTGTAGCACAAAGTCTGAAGGAAGACCTCATAGCCACTGTTCTGGGAGGTAAGGTCATTCCAGCGCATTTATTTCCACACAGAAATTACTGAAATCATTTGTGTTTCACAATAGAGCTGCATATAGAATAAATACTTACTTGAAGTTGGACAAGTCAGGAGTGGCTAGATGGCAGAAAGTTTTACGCTGGTAAATTACAATGGTGATTGGCCATCATGTGTGTCTGTCTGTCTGTTTGTCAGACATCCAGGCCCAGTCTATAGAGGAGCTGAAGCAGCAGAAGAGCTATTTGAAGCTGATAAAGAAACACAACAAAGACGTCGTAGAGCTGCGCAAAAAACACCTTAAGAAGGTACACACACAGACATAACAGAATGCATACACTCATATTTTGATCCATATGTATTTTATTTGGCACTCAACTTGTTTTCTTCTCACTCTACATTGAAACTGGATGATGAATTGTCCACTTCTTTGGCACTAGATGCAGACAAATCACTTTGTTTTGCCCGTGTGCTGTGAAACAAATGAGTTTTTGCTCATGTGTGTCTGCAGGTTTGGAACCTGAGTAAGGAGCAGAAGTGTCGGAGTAGCCAGATTCAGTCCGACACCCAGAGGAGACGCAGTCAGATGGAGAAACACCTCAAACGTAGCATCAAGAAAAAGTAAGGCTGATGGATGAATTTATGGAGTATATTAAGTTGATGAGACATTTGCTTTTTGGGAAAGTAAGACTTCCAACTAAATGCAAAGAGTCTTCTCAGTGTGTGTGTGTGTGTGCTCAGCGAGCCCCAGGAGCCAGTGCAGCGTGAGCTGACTGCCCTGGATCAGGAGATTGAGAAGCAGACGGTCCAGCTGAGGGAATGGCAGATGCAAGAGCTGCTGAAACTCCGACAGAAACTTCACCTACTGGAGAGAGAGAAGAAAAAAACAAACCTGCAAGAGGTAATGAGACACACACACACACACACACACACACCCCACCATGTATTAAAAGTGCCAATGCACTCCCTCAGTCTCTGCACACTTATGCATACTTAAGGTGCCACACTTGGAATGAAACTGTATCCCCCTGTGAATTCTTAAATATACACACACTCGCTCACAGAGTTCATTATTAGCCGACCTCTAAGGCACTTTGTGGCACTTCCGTACATCTGCACAGTGATTCGCTGAAAGGTCGTCGTCTGCTGCGGTGTGTGTTTTTAGGACTTCCACAAGTTAAAGGAAACAGCCCATGAATGCCAAGCAGCTCAGCTGAAGAAGCTCAGGGAGACATGTGAGAAGTAAGTTCTGCAGAAGTCAGAGTGACTCTGCTCTAAGTTATTTATATGGCATAAGCAAGTCTTTTTGCCATAATGCCATAGTGTTATGTGGCTTTTTTCCCTTTTTACATGTGACTTTTATTCCCGTATGTTGGATTCACCACTAGCATCTAGGTTGTTTTAATAACATTCACCAAAAGGTCAAGTTTCCCTACAAAACCTGCTGTTTGTCTTTGTTCAGATGTAACGCTGGTATGTAATTGTGTCTGCAGGGAGAAGAAAGAACTCCAGAGGATCCTGGACAGAAAGCGATTAAACAGCATCAGTGAAGCCAAAAGCCGCGAAAAAGACAAGGCTGAAACGTAACAAACTTCTGTCTGTTATTTGTCTGGAATTACAGATTTTTATTGGATATTTGGAGAGTCAGCTTCATCTCTTCGTCTGTCTCTCTCTCTCTCTCTGTAGGGAACTGAATGAGATCAACAGGAAACATATTCAAGATTCTGTCACTTTAATCCGCAGGGTAAGTCCCCACTCTTGCAGACACACTCTTATCAACAGTCTTTGAGAACATATTTTTCTGCCTTTGTCATCATCTTTACTCCACTCACTCATACATTATCTTATTTTCCCTTTTTGCCTCCTAATCCACGTTTGCCATCCTTCCTTCCCTCATGCTTATATTCTTTTTTTACAATTTTTTCCTAAAATCTTCAATCCTACCCTCTCGCAAACTTCTTTTCATCATGTATCTCCCTTCTATTTATTTTCCTACTCCCCTTGCATTCCTCCTTTTTCCTGCATGCCACCTCTCAAATCTGAACCTGAATCGTTCTCCCTTCTCCACCCCCCAGCTGGAGGAGGCTCAGACCAGGAGACAGGACAAGCTGATGCTGAAGCATCGAGAAGTGCTGCAACACATAGACGAGGAACTTCCAAAGGTGAGCCAAAACACACACTGAAGAGCTGTCATTAAAACCATTTGAGAGCAGAGGCCGTTTGCTTGTACTTAGTCTACCCTGCAAAGGCAAAGCGCAGTGACAGGGCACTTACTGCACTCTCTGTCACAGAGAAACAACTAGACAACTAAAGTAGCCATATAAAGTTAGCTAGCTGGTGAGATAGCTACAGCTGGCCTTAGCCAAAGCTAAATTAAAGGCATTACAACCCTTTTCTTCCCAATTTCACTTTTTATAGTGAATAGAAATAACTTTTAAAGGGCAGCAGTGTTCTTGTATATCTGGAAACTTTAGTGTACACAATCTGTGGAATTTGAAGTCTTGAGGTTTTTGACAATATCTACATTAACTTTTAAAGGAAAAGTTTGATATTCCATAACAGTGAGATGTTGATACCTTTCTCAACTCAGGAGCCAAGATGCAGTTAGCCTAGCTTGGCATTAAGAATGGAAGCAGAGAGAAAAAGCTAGTGCACTAATTAGTGCACTTGAAATGTTAGTAGGTATATTTTTTAAACTGACTTAGGCTATCGGTTTCCCCCAGCTTTCAGTCTTTATGCTAAGCTAAGCTAATCACCTCCTGGTGATGAGTGGTATCAATCCTTCTAATGCTCGGCAAGAAAGCAAACTTACTTTAACATTTGAACATCTTTTAATATTTCTTATTCAGCTCCAGTCTCAGTTGGAGAGTGAACTGGAGAAGGAGTATCTGCGACTACAGGAGGAAATCTGCCAGCACCTTCAGTTGGAGCTCCAGAACAAAGGTCTCCGAAAGGACGCCCTGTTCTCGCCTTTGGCCAACCACCGCAGCCCCAGCCCCAGCTCCGACTCAGGCCCGCCCTCCAACTGCTCCACGCCCTCTAACCCGTCATCACCCAATCGGAGCACCTGGAACAGGAGCATGGACAATAGCACTGCCTCATTGGCCGATTCCACTTCCTCGTCCACCACTCCCGTAATGTCAGAGACGGAGATGTCGTTCAGTTAAACATTATTACTTGTACAAAGGAAAATACGTGCATTCAACTGGGTTCTATAATGATTATAATGTGGGAGAGTGATGATATTAATTATGAACTAATTTTATTCATTTTTTATTGCAGACATTGTTCTTGTCAACAGAGCTATATTGTTTTTTATTTAGCTGTTTTTGTCAGATGACAA
The DNA here is from genome assembly GCA_036024295.1 of Nannoperca obscura. NCBI lineage: Eukaryota > Metazoa > Chordata > Actinopteri > Centrarchiformes > Percichthyidae > Nannoperca > Nannoperca obscura. The sequence continues at coordinate 9,788 of JAVQJL010029106.1, forward strand.
ATCATGCTTTTTTGTTGGAAGATTTCATAAGAAACCTAATCAAACTTTTATTTTTTACATTTTCTTATCTTATGTCTTGCTCTTAATGTCATATCTGTTCATACCTTTTTTCTTTGCATCTTTTCCTTTTATGTCTGGTCAGTAAGCTTTTCTATGGTTTTGCCTCACCATAAGCTTTATGATCACACTCTTTTCACTAAAAGCTTTTCCTTCATAAGAACTTTTACCTCTTTTGTTTATTTTATTTTTTATTTTTACACTTTTTGAGAGCTTTAAACTGCAGAGAGAGGAGCAAGGTGAGAAAGACCAATGAGCTTCTTAATGGCTTCATGTCCTACAAATAGATTAATAGATAACTATTTAAAATACATAGGATGTGTTTTAAAACTATTTAACACAGATGTCTGAGTGCTACTAATAATTGACAGAAACCACACATCTTGCCCACTTTTGCAAGTAAAAATGATCAAGGTTATAAGGAGTGACATTTTTTTTTTTTATTATAATACAATTTCAAAAGCTTAAGTTTGAGCTGTAATTGCAGTAGCTGACCAGCAAGTGGTGCTGCAGCCTTAACTGTTTTTTTTAATTGGTGGTCTGAGCGTCCCATTCATCCTGTCTGATTATCCTATTATACTGTACCCCGACACACATTCACTCACATACCTGTCTTGGCGGGATTTGCAGTCGTGCAGTAATTGGCCAGGATAAAGTCTCTGGCCTTTAACCTCCAATCAAAATCAAGCCAAGGTTGCAAGGGGTCAGCAGACATCCGTGTGTGTGTGTGGGTGTGTGGGTGTGTGGGTGTGTGGGTGTGTGGGTGTGTGTGTGTGTGTGTGTGTGTGTGTGTGTGGGTGTGGGTGTGGGTGTGGGTGTGTACTAAGAGAATGTGCGTGTGCGCGCGCGCACATTCTCTTAGTTCTCATAGTTCTCTCTCGCTGTAGGAGAAAAGAAACCTGAGTGCCAACATTACATCACCTCAATGAAGTGTCACTTAAACATCATATAACATGATACTGCACGGCAAATGAAAATAACAGTGAATTATGAAGAGAGTTGAATAAAGGATGAAAGCAGGACAGTACATTTAGTCATTTATTGATTTTATATCATATGTTACAGGGTGCTACATTACTTCTGTGGTAAAGCTGGACCATCACAGGACCAAAAGTTGAAACAAATCTAGTTCACACTAATATGGGGTACACAGTACTGAAAAATGATGCCCAATCAAAATACAAAACATACATTAAAACTATGTATGAATCCACTATCTTTTGTCTTTATTGCTTCCTTTCTTTCCCAGAATCGCGTCCCCTGTCCGTCCCAATGAAGGTGATCCCTGACACCACAGCAGTGGAGTCATGGACAACCTCAGAGGAGAGAATGAAGGAGCTCATCGCCCATGCTTGGGATGCTGTTAAACGCCTTACTCTACAGGTACCAAACTATACTCTTTACATTTATTGTTATACATCTATTGGAGCAGGTATACAAGATACACATTGCCTATGCTGGGCTGATGGTTTAAATGGTTGTTTTTTGTGGCTTTGATGTTGTCCATCAGTCAGTGATATTCAAGGTTTCACTATCTTGTTCTGCTGGGGCAGAGGTTCCCAGTGGCATGTCCTTATACTCCAGGTCTGGGGTTTAAGCCCCATGTCGATAATAGTCCACCCTGCTGAAATATTCTTGAGCTACACACTTAGTTCACATTATTAACAATTAGGTTCTTTGAAATCTGGCATCTTCATATCTAACAATCTTTACCACATTTATCTTTTGGGGTTCAAGCATCAGCAATATTGCCAATGTATTATTCTTTGACTTGACCGTATACAGAAGTTATAGTCTGTCACATATGTCCATGAGCAGCTTTACATTTCAAAACGCCAGTCCTGTTTGTCCTCTTTTTCTCCTTTGTTACAATGAAGTACTAAGGTTTAGCTCAGCACAGGCCAACCTAGCTCTCTCAGTGGTTGTGGCCATATGGCTACCAGAGACCTCTGTTAGCTGTTAGCCCATTAGCCTGTTTTACATACAGCCTCATACGTAGCGTCACATGTCCCTTTGGGTCGAGTTGACTTTCTGGTTGACTGGCTGGCTTGCTGGATGTCCCTGTCGGTCTGTTTAAGTGTCTAACTGGAAAGTTAAGTGCTCCCATTGTGTGGCTACTTGCTGCATCTTGACTGGACCAGTTAGCAGAGCCCACATCACAACCAGGCCCATCTGAAGTACATCAGGAAGTGCTGACAACTCTCTGACAGGGCTCCTCTTGATGTAGGAACAGGACGTCATGGTGTATGCATACGTGTGTGTGTGTGTGTGTGTGTGTGTGTGTGTGTGTGTGTGTGTGTGTGTGTGTGTGTGTGTGTGTGTGTGTGTCAACGCACACAGTGCTCATGTGGTACATTACTGATTGGAGCATGTGGATGTCTTTGTGTTCAGTAGTGTGTTAGGTTCATTTATGACTGCTGGTCCTCAGTGTGCAAACATTATTGTGAAGACAGTGACCACATTTATCCACAGTATTCATTTTGTATTTTTGTTCCTCACATATCCTGGTTTTTGGTTGGTCACTGTAAACATCAGAACTGTGTTAAAATACTAGAGTTAGGCTCATATGCTCATGATGGGAGATCTGATCTGGATGCCTGGCTTACTTAGATATCCCACAGATCACTGCAGCATGGAAGTATTCTTTGACTATTTGTTTTCTCTGTCATCAACTCTGTCTCAAACAAGGTTGTGGTTACATTGTGATGTCATCAGACTATCACCACACAGATCCTTCCAGGGATCATAACTTGACTGGATTTTGTTTTCATACCTTTTTGGTGGTGTACTGTTGTATATGTAGGCAGGTCATCACAAAAGTTTTCTCTTAACAGGTTTATTCATGGCAACAGGGATATTCTATTGTAGGGAATTAATTGGAATATGGTTTATAGGCAAGTTTCTTTGTGCAAACAATAACCAATGAAGCAGAAGCCCAACAACCATTCTTAATTAATCTTAGTTCTTATTGTTAGGACCACACAAACTGATGTCAGTCAAACATAAAAGAGATCATGATGCATGCAAAGTGTAATAATGCTCCAGAGCCCAGGTCCCATGTCAGACCATTGAGCTGTTTACAGTACTTCCACAAAAGTTAACTCAACCCCCTAATAGTTTGCTGAGCCCGTCATTGCCTCCACTTTCCTCTGTCCCCTTCGGCTGTGCGACTGGGACCACACCACGTACTGCAGCAGTAATTAGGAAACAGTCTGTCCTGTTGACATGGGAGTGGAAGCGGACCAAACCGAATGACCCGACAGCTGGTATCCCAGGCCTTGGATATCCCCAAACTTAAACCACTCCATTTATTTTAGTGTGGTGTAAACAGAATACCTAATGGCTCACACTTATGCTGCACATGTGCCCAATTTGGCATGCAGGGCTTTCTCCGTCTTTTACAGAAGAGAGAGGAGCAAGAAGGATAGAGCAAAGGTCGGGGAATGAGAATGGGGGAGAGAAAGTTAGAAATGTATTTATTATTCAACGGCTGCTGAGACCACTTAAGGCTGTTTAAACAGAATAGGGACATGTGATAGCTGGTGATGTGTAAAAATCTCATATTCCTGGTCTTAGATGCTTTGTCGTTGCAACATAAATTCTTTCCTACAAATTCACAGCAGGAGGCAAGAAGGTAGAGGTCTTGATCAGATGCTAGACTGTGGGCTCATTTTAGTAGTAGGTAAGAAAATAGTGATAATACACGATGGAAAAGGTATAGTACATAAGGTTCAAATTGTAAGCTATTGTCTGTCATTTGTTCCACCAGTGACAGCAGTTCACAAATAGCATAGAACACTTGGAACAACACAGTCTATATTTTCATTTTATATAATACATTTGGATCACACATTCAAGTTGTTCAAGGTTAAATGCACTTTGCTACATCAATCCTTTATCTTGCCTCAAGAAACAGCATAACCTCAGAAAGTCTGTGTAAGCAGTTCTGTCCGACTGTGCATGTGTGACTCTATACTTGAATAGCTTATGTAATGTCTTAGACACATATCCCACTCAAAGTCTGATCAGAATAGCAGCTGGAAAAAGCAGAACATGCACTGTTTCTATTTGTAGCGTTCAGCTTTAAAATCATTCTTTACACCATACTTGTCTTTTTCAATGACAGACATAGTTAGCATTGATTCCTGGTGATGTTCCATCATGCATGGTTAGGGTGCAGATTATTATCTGAATCCATGAGTACCATGCTCTATCTGTAGCTGAGTGCTTCAACCAAACCCCAGAAATGATTCTGAGCCATGGTTCCTCTATGACTTCAAATCTAATCCAGTCTATCTCAGTTTGTAAACCCTCTTCTCTTGTTACTTCGCTGGGAGTGATAGGTAATTTTCACCCTGCAATAAAAATGGGCAAAACATTATTTTAAAATCCATTCAAAGCCATCCGAGAACGTGTAATCTCATTAAGAAACTGTCAATGATAAAGCTAATGTTGAAACAGTCATACAGCTAGGGGAAACATTGCTTGGACAAATAGGGGTCAACAGTAGTTTAGAGGGCTCCTAAGGAAAGATTAACTGAGAAAAAGAGAGAATGTGGATATGGGAGAAAAAGACAGGAGAGCGAAAGAGCCAGTGTCTTTGTCACATCATTGCAGCAGGCAAGGTGAGGTCAGAGGGACATGCCATCCAAACTGATCCCCTCAGGCCCAAGATGACGAAGTCTCCTTGACATTACGTACAGCACAGATCAGAATCAGAAATACTTTATTAATCCCAGAAAGGAAATAGTTTTTTGATACAGTTGCAGTCATCATCTGTGTTGTACACACAGTGAGGGAGAGTGTGTGGTTTTCCCTGTAGAGATAGCTATTGGTCTGTTTTTCATGCAAGGCTATAATATGTGTAGGTAGTGTTTTTTTTTGTAGTCACTTGACATTAGGGTTTAAGGGGCCGAGCTGCAATTGTCACCGTGGCCTGGCACATCTTAAAATGGCCACTTGCCCTCAGCCTTGGCATTCTGACCCTTGTATTTGCTTCCCTCTCTTGCTTCAACTCATTGTGTTATTCTTTGCATACAGTACATCTCCTGAACTCTTCACTTCACTTCTTACCTCGTTTCCTTCTCTGTCCCTTGCCCTATTTCCTGCCTACCCCTCTCCCCCACTTCTCACCCTTACCCCTTTTCATCCTGTCATCTCCTCTTCTTCGTCCCATTCTCCCCAAGGACACCCATGTTCTCTCTTTGCCCTGATAATAATTGCAAGTGATCAGGATGGTGATTCTATTTCAGGAATTTTGCAATAATTCCTTCTATTTAACACATGAATGTGTTCAGCGCTGGCAAAGGAGCACGTTGCTACCAAAACTGAAATGGGATCTGCTGAAACAGAGAGACCGTTGCCATGGAAAAATGAAGTAACACTGCTCCCTGCAGCTGCCATGCATTAATGAGTAGGATATTTTTTGAGAGAGAAAAAGAGAAGAAAAAGCAGTGGGGTAGAAAAGGTAAAGTGATGGAAAGGAGATGGATGTTAGGAAGCAAGAAAGGAGGAGAAAATGTGAGCAGAAAGTGAGTTTGACGGTAGGAGAAAAGTGAAAGAGAGATAAAAAGGAGGATCATGTGCACTGTATGTTTGGTGTGGTTTAGATCGAGCTAGCCAGATGGTTTCCATGAACACGATCTGACCCCCGACTGGAGCGCCTTCTGCAGGCACATTACTTCATGCACTCCCCCCTTTTCTCAATCCTATCATCCCTCCTCTCAACACCTCATCCTCCCTGTCTGTCAGATCCAACAATTTCCAAATTATTTGCAATTACAACTTACATTTGGTGCCACTTAAAGCACCAGATTTCTTTGTAAAATGAGGTTATAAATTGTCAACTTTTGTTACAAACTTTGGGGCTCCCTATCTCAACTATACCCATAAAGAGTTTTGGTAGATACTGCAACTTCAGGTATTCTCTGCTTGGGTAGTTGCATAAACATTTACATTGGTAACACTTTACAGTAATGTTACATGTTAATTAACATTAGTTAATGCAGTAACAAGCATTCACTAAGTTCAGTAATAAGCACCAAGTAACTGTAACATGTAACATGTTGTTAATTAAGGTACTAACTAATATTTATAAATGGTTGAGAAAAATATGAATGAACATTTATGTCATGAAGATCACAGAGATATAAATGTAGAGGTTTGCCTGGTCCTTTTTCTTTATGTAGACCTTCCTTAACTTATAGACTAACCTATAAATGATTGTGTGTTTTATAAGCATCACTTTACCATAATTGGCTATTAATTAATGCGACCCTATGTGACCCTTGTTGTAAAGTTGGGTCAACAGTTCATAGCTGTTAGTAAATGGTTATTACTGCATTAACTAATGTTAATTAATGTACCCTTATTGTAAAGTGTTATAAAGTCGAGGTAAAATGAAGGAGAGAGTGAGAGAATTGGTGTACATTCTCTCCTGATTACACTCTCATCCTCTCTGGTATCACTTGATCTAAATCAAGACCCCGCAATTTAACAGTAGATATGTCATTAGCTGTTTACTCTACGCGTGTGCGTGCGTGTGCGCGCGCACTGATGGGAGTGCTCATGTGCATGCGTGGCCAGAATCCTGTTCCATCATCTGCTGTTGTGTCAATACGCTGATGACCTCACAGCCATAGAAGCACACACAAGTATTTGACCCTCTCACCGGGCTGCACTGGAAAAGTGCTTACCAGGATTCTCTTGTGACTGTAACCTCTTAAACCTCAGAGTCCTAGAGAGCTGGAACTGATTCTCATTAAGATAAAAACTCACAACAGCTACAATTTCAAGATTGGGGTGTTTTAAAAACTGTCAGGGAAAAGTGATTGTGGTTTTAACCCTGATCATATAAATGTTTTTTGGAAAGCTTGTTTGGAGGTGAATCTGGTTAAATAGTTAGAGCATGCATCCACCCTTTGTCTTGGGATAGTGGAGGAAGCTGTGCCAAACACAGGTCATATCAGATCAGCACAGTTTGGCCTACTTGATTCGGTCACACTGCATAAATCAATAGTGGTGAAAATTTGCCAGAGTTAGCCAGTAAAAGCTCTTTTCATCTGCAGTCCATCACCATCTGATCCAACTTGGCCTAGTATTACATACTGCATAACATAATCACAGCCACCTCCACTCACTTCAGTTGGCCCACAGCAAAACTGTCTGGCTACACCACTACTGTAGATAAACCAAGCCAAGCCTGTTTCATACATCCGACCAAACTACAGTCCAACCTACTTACCATTAGTCTTTTGTGTGTGAAGGCTTTTGTCTAAGCTTTCAGCTTTACCATTAATCTTTTCATAACCTATGGCCTGACCTTGCTATCCAATTCACCCCATTCCCAGATAATGGGCAGACTCTCTTACTTAGACCAAGCCACCCCATCCTAATTGTCTTTGGCCCTGCTGAGCCAAGATCTCAGCTATCATATCTGAGTACTCCCATGGTCATGCCCATCTTCTCTTAGTGCATCTTCAGCCCTAGCTTGACGTGGCCAACACCAAATCAGGTTGCAGTGATTCATGTAAGGTTGTGCAGCAGTGCGGGGGTATCACATACTAACTGGCAATCCCAACTGCAACGCCAAGTGAATGCTATGTAAGGATTGAACAGCTGATGTACAGTCATCACGGTGCCGACCATTCAGTCTCTGTTCCATATTCACAGTTGCTTGATAAACAGCTAATGCTACAATGCTACAGGGTAAACAAAGCTTTGCTTGGTTTCCTCCAATCTGATCGCCGGTGTGATAGGCCACTGCAGCATGACGTCAGTTGCATCCCGTCAAAAGTTGCTTTTTCTTTCTTTGGCACCCCCTGCAGTGCCCACCGCCATATCCTAAATGCAATATCCACACTCAAATGAATAGGAGGACTGGCGTTTTCAACGCAGTGCCTGATTTGGTCTGCCTTAGACCTCATAGTGGCTCACCATGCTGGGGTGGTGGATGTCTGTGATTGTTTGAGATTGGGGGTGGGAGCAGGCCAGGCAGGCCAGGCCAGCCGCACTCCTATGGCCACTGTTGGATCAATAAACGCAGCGATCAAAGTTGCAATTAACCCACCACGCTAACACAAACAGCCAGGCCAGCAGAAACAAACAGAGCCTTTATGTCACCTAAAGCGTTTATTTTTGCAGATTTCCACCTTGGCCGAGGAGACCTCCAGCGCTTGTCAGCTTCTGTAAGCAGTGTTAGAAGAGAGGCATGCAGGGCCACAGGGATGGCTGGTTGCCTGGCTATGCTGCTGTGCCAGGCCACAAGCTTATTGCTTGTGGTGGCATGTGGGTGAGACCCAGCCTATCTGTTGTCAAGAGGCATCACGCTTAGATGCCTTTCTCATAGACATCAAGAAGGAAAGCTGCTTTCTGAGGTTTCAGGAAAAACTTAATTCGTGTACATCCATACACCACAACACACATCTGCACAGTGTCATCTTCAGATACACACATTAATCATGTTAATTTACATGGAGACACTATTTACACTATTTTTACACTATTTACTATTACGCTCATTATTCCAAATGTGTTTTTGGACAGAAATGAATGCAGGAGGATATGCAGAAGACGGTGGAGCAGAAGGTTAACAGTGGGTGGGGTATCCAGAGAGATTCGATGGGGGGTTGGGGTGGGGGTGGGTTGCTCTCTGGACCTTCTGTTCATCTGACTGGCCACTTAGGAAACACAGTGTCCCGTCTGGTGCAGGAACAGGAAGATTACATTTGGAGAAGTATCAGGTTTTTAAAAACAAAGAGATGTGTTTTCCGTTTGCTGCCGGTCTCTCCACTGAGATCTTTCTGCTCCAGAGTTGCAAATGTTTTCACCCGGGATGCTGGGAGGGTGTTTCTAATTTCCTCTCCTCTATCTCTGGGTGGTTTCCTGTGTTTCGTGGCTTGCTTATTGTGTGTATGAAAAAGAGTGTGCAAAAGAGAAAAAGACAGGAAAATGTGTCAGTATGTATGTGCGTGGGTGTATGCTTCACATATTGTGGGGTCGCTCCACAGAGAGGTGATCTTGGCCTACAGGGTTTGTGCTGTGCTGAGGTCTGCCTAGAGCCGGAGCCCCCCAGTTTCTCTTCCCTGCAGTGGTATGAAAACAATAAGCCATCAACAGCGGATCTGACCGCAGCGCCACAGGACAAATGTCAGACACGTATTTCCCAGCCTGGGTCCAAGTTAGATGACTGTGACAGAGATTGTATTTAGTGCTGTCAGAATTATGTAAGTAAGTAAAGCTTACTTACATAAAAGCTTTAAAACTTTATTTATAGAGCACTTTTTTAAAACACACAGTTACAAGGTAATTCACACACACACACACACACACAGAAAATCTAAATGAATAAAAACAAAGGAAAAGTAAATTGCACTATAAAATGGAAACGGTATTCCCTAATGGCAGTGGCCTGTTTCAGCTGGACAATGCGCCCTGCCACACTTCAAACATGGTTCAGGAATGGTTTGAGGAACCCGACAGTGAGTTTAAGGTGTTGTCTTGGCCTTTGAATTCCCCACGTCAATCCAATTCAGCATCTGTGGGATGTGCTGGACAAAGAAGTCTGATCCATGGAGGCACCACCTCTGAACTTACATGATCTGCTGCTAACGTCTTGGTGCCAGATACCACAGCACACCTATAGAGGTCTGGTGGAGTCCATGCCTCGACAGGTCAGGCCTGTTTTGGCTGCAAAAGGGGGACCTACACACTATTAGAATAATATATTCTCAGCAGAAGTTGCTTGTCCGAGTAGACAGGCTGTCCTGCATCTAACTCACTGTTCTGTCATTTACTAGCAAGGCACGGCGGATCCTAAGAGCCTCCTGTGGATATATAGGCCATTTCCACATGACCCCAGCCTTTTAAAGCTTAAATGTGTTTGGCCATCAGCTTCCTCTATATTAGAACCTGCTCTGCTGGAACCAGATAAACCATCTTCACAAAGACTCAAGGGAGAAATGCTACACAAGGCAGGTCATACACTGCTGCTCAGAGGAGGAGGAAGTAAGGGACGCTGTTGGGGGATATTAAGACTTGAAACAGGGTCCACACATGTGGCTGGATTCTGAACGCTATCTGATGGAGCAGGGAAGTGATCAGGAATAAAACTAAGCAGAACTTGCCACAAAAAATTGTACAACCCCATATATAGAAAACTCTGTGATGTGACGCCAGGCAGGGATGAGAAGTAAGAAATAGACAAAGCAAAAAAAAAGTCTTTAGGCATCTTACCATTTAATCAAAGTGCTTTCCAAATGGATATGGTTCAGGCTTTTTAATATTTAAGGCTTTTTATGTTCTGTCTGTCTCTTTTCTAGTATTTATTTACTCCTGACAGCATATGCTGGCTTCCTGATCCAGAATCCAGATTGAATTAGAGCGTGAGTGATTGTAGATCAAAGTGTAAGAAGATCCTTGTTCATTTAGAGGCCTAAGAGGAAGGGATCAAGGCCTAAGTCTCAGGATAAGCAATGGTCACCTACTAAATAACCAGGCTGTCACTCAAAAACCATTGGCACTCTCGCTATTTGGGGCCGTGGGGCTTTTTACTGAATTGTGTGTTTGTCAGTGTGCATACTGAGACTTACACAACTGAAGAGCACTAACCTGCTATGCTAAATGATATACAGATTCCTATATTATTTCCAGCTAGTCTCTGTCCCCTGATTGGCACTGTCAAATTTTTCACTCTCATCTCTGAATGAGCCATCCAGATAACACAGACATTTCCTCGACATGTACTGATGAAAGGCAGCAATAAGTAAAATGCATCTTTATAACTAAACACACACACACACACACTCACACACAATAATTACTCTGTCTCTGATTCTATGCCAAACAGCAGTATCCTTGCTACTCTGTATAAATCATATTGAAGGGAAACTTTTGGAAGCCTTTTGAGGTGATTTCACCCTAAGGGCAAACATAAGAGGAGAAGGAGGAGGAAGGATGCAGCAGCCAGCTTGTTGTACTGAAGTAACTCATCACCCAGCAGTATTACAGGGGATATAAGCTTCAGAAGTAACTCAGTTCATTGCTGTTGCAGGTGCCATTTCTCAGAGGAAGTGGTAAGCACAGTGCCAGGTCTCAGCAAGGATATTAAAATGAGATGGGGGGTGGGGGGGGGGGGGGGTGGAGGAATTTTAATCCAGGTGGTTTGGCCCCAGGCCAAAAGGTTTATATATATATGCATTTTTTAATAATTAATTTAAATGACTGATGAATGCAGTTGCAATGATTAAA